>JAYMFT010398279.1:0-19131 GCA_038088735.1 Panulirus argus
CATCCCCCAATGGTTTCTCACCCTTTCGCATAATGTCTTGAATGGTTTTTGCCCAATGGTTTCTCACACGGTCTCATATTATATTGAGGTTGATCCCCCAATGGTTTCTCACGCGGTCGCATATTGTATTGAGGTTCATCCCCTAATGGTTTCTAACAGGTTCGCATATCGTACTGAGGTGTATCCTCCATTGATTTCTCACACGGTCGTATATTGTATTGAGGTTTATCCTCCAATGGTTTCTCACACGGTCGAATATTTTATTGAGTTTTATCCCCCAATGTTTTCTAACAGGGTCGCATATTGTATTGAGGTTCATCCCCCAATGGTTTCTCACACGGTCACATATTGTATTGAGGTTTATCTTCCAGTGATTTTTCACACGGTCGCATATTGTATTGAGGTTCATCCCCCAATGGTTTCTCACACATTCCCAAATTGTATTGAGGTTTATCCCCACAGTGGATTTTCAAAAGGTCGCATATTGTATAGAACTTTATCTCGCAGTGGTTTTTAACAGCGTCGGATATTGTATTTTTTTTTTTCCGATCGGTTCTCTCACGGTCGTATATTATACTGACGTTTATCCCCAATGATTTCTCACACGGTCGCATATTGTATTGAGGTTTATCCCCCCACTGGGTTCTCAGAAAATTGCGTATGGTATTGAGGTTTAACCTCCAATGTTTCTCACACGGTCGTATATTGTATTGAGGTTCATCCCCTAATGGTCTCACACGGTCGCATATTGTATATAGGTTCATCACCTACTGGTGTCTCACACGGTCGCATATTGTATTAAGGTTACTCCCCCAGTGGCTTTTCACAAGGTCGCATACCTTATTAAGTTTTATCACCCAGTGTTTCTCACACGGTCGCGTATTGCACTGAGGTTTATCCTCCACTGGTTTGTCACACTATCGCATATTGTATTGAGGTTTAGCATCCACTGGTTTCTCGCACGGTCGCATAATGTATTCATATTCATTCCCAATGGTTTCTCACACTGTCGCATATTGTATTGAGGATTTTCCCCCAATGGTTTCTCACACGGTAGCATATTTTATTGAGGTTCATCTCCTAATGCTTTTTCACACGGTCGTATATTGTATTGAGGTTTATCCCCCAATGGTTTCTCACAAGGTCGCATAATGTATTGTGGTTCAATCCTCATTGGTTTCTCAATCAGTCGCATATTGTATTGAGGATTATCCCCCACTTGTTTCTCACACGGTCGGATATTATATTGAGGTTCATCCCCAATGGTTTCTCACACGGTCGCTTATTGCATTGAGGTTCATCCCCCAATGGTTTCTCACAGGTTCGCATATTGTATTGAGGTTCCTCCTACGATGATTTTTACAATGTCGCATATTGCATTGAGGTTTATCCTCCAATGGTTTCTTACACGGCCGAATATTGTATTCAGGTTTATTCCAAATTTTTTTCTCACACGGTCGGATATTGTAATGAGTTTCATCCCCCAATGGTTTTTCACATGGTCGCATATTTTACCGAGGTTTATCTCCCAGTGGTTTTTCACATGATCGCATATTGTATTGAGGTTCATCCCCCAAAGGTTTCTCAAATACTCCCATATTGTATTGAGGTTTTTCCACAAATGGTTTCTCACAAGGGCGCATATAGTACTGAGGTTTACCTCCCAGTGGTTTTTCACACGGTCCAATGGGGTTTTCATACGGTCGTATATTATATTGTGGTTTATCCCCCACTGGTTTCTCACACGGAAGCATATTGCATTGAGGTTTAACCCCTACTGGTTTCTCACGGGATCGCATATTGAATTGAGGTTTAACCTCCAATGGTCTCGCAGAGGGTCGCAAATTGTATTAAGGTTCATCCCCAATGGTTTCTCACACGGTCGCATATTGGTTTGAGGTTCATCTGCCAATGTTTTCTCACAGGGTCGCATACTGTATTGAGGTTCATCTCCAAATGGTTTCTCACACAGTCGCATATTGTATTGAGCTTTATCCCCCATGGGTTTCTCACACGGTCGGATTTTGTATTTAGGTTCATCACCCAATGGTTTCTCACACGGTCGAATATTGTACTGAGGTTCATCCCCCAATGGCTTCTCACAGGGTCGCATATTATATTGAGATTCATCCCCGAATGTTCTATCACAGAGTTGCATTTTTTATTGAGTTTCATCCCCCAATGGTTTCTCACTCGGTCGCATATTGTATTCCTGATTATCCCCCAATGCTTTCTCACACGGTCGAATATTGTATTGAGGTTCATCCTCAAAGGTTTCTTACACGGTTGCATATTGTATTGAGGTTTATCTCCCAGTGGTTTCTCAGAGGGTCGCATATTTTATGGAGGTTTATCCCTCAATGGTTTAAACATACTCCCATAGTGTATTGACATTCATCTCCAAGAGGTTTTTCAAAAGGTCGCATAATGTATTGAGGTTTACATCCCAGTGGTTTCTCACACGCTCGTATATTGTACTGAGGTTTATCCTGCACTGATTTCTCACATGTTCGCATATTGTATTGAGGATTATCTTCCACTGCTTTATCACAGGATCGCATATTGTTTTGAGGTTCATCGCCCAATGGTTTCTCACACGGTTACATTTATATTCAGGAATACACCCCAATAGTTTCTCACACGGTCGCGTATTATATTGAGTTTTCTTCCCCAGTGTTTTCTCAGACGGTCGAATATTGTAATGAGGTTTATCTCCCACTGGTTTCTCACTGGGTCGCATATTTTACTAAGGTTCATACCCCAATGGTTTCTCACAGACTACCATATTGTATTCTGGTTTTATCTCCACTGGTTTCTCACAAGGTCGCATATAGCATTGATGTTTATCTCCTAGTGGTTTTTCACACGTTCGCATATTGTATTGAGGTTCATCCTCCAGTGCATTTTCACACGGTTAAATATTGTATTGAGGTTTATTCCCCACTGGTTTCTCACATGGTCGCATATTGTATTAAGGTTTATCCCCCATTGGTTTCTCAAGGGCTCCCATATTGTATTGAGGTTTATCCTCCAATGTTATCTCACACGGTCACACATTGCTTTGAGGTTGTTCCTACAATGGCTTTTCACACGGTCGCATATTGGAATGAGGTTTATCCCCCATTGGTTTCTCAAACGTTCTTATATTGTACTGAGGTTCATCCCTCAATGGTTTCTCTAACGATCGCATATTGTATTGACGTTCATCCCCAAATGGTTTCTCACACGGTCGCACATTGTATTGAGGTTCATCCCCCTGTGGCTTCTCATTCTTTCGCATATTGTATTGAGGTTCATCCCCCAATGGTTTCTCAAACGGTCGCATATTGTATTCAGGTTTATCCCCTATTGGTCTCTCACACGGTCGCATATTGTATTGAGGTTCATTCCCTAATCATTTCTCACGTTGTCGCATACTGTAACGAGATTCCTCCCCCACTGGTTTCTCACACGGTTGCATATTGTATTGAGGTTTATCCCTCATTGGTTTCTCACACGGTCGCATATTGTATTGATGTTTATTTCCCAATGGTTTCTCACACGGTCGTATATTGTACCGAGGTTCATCCCCCAATGGTTTCTCACATGGTCGCATATTGTAACGAGGTTCATCCTCCAATGGTTTTTCACAAGGTCGCATATTGGGTTGAGATTCAATCCCCATTAGTTTCGCACACGGTCGCATATTGTATTGAGGATTATCCCCAGTAGTTTATCAGACCGTCGCATATTGCATAAAGGTTCATCCTCAGTGGTTTCTCACACGGTCGCATATTGTATTGGGGTTTATCTCCCAGTGGTCTCTCACACACTCCCATAATGTATTGAGGTTTTGCTCCCATTGGTTTCTCACAAGGTCGCATATAGTATTGAGGTTTATCTCCCAGTGGTTTCTTAAACGGTCGCATATGTTATTCAGGTTTTTCCTCCACTGGATTCTCACACGGTCGCATAGTGTACTTAGTTTTAACCTCCACTGGTTTCTAACACGGTCGCATATTGTATTGAGGATTATCCTCCATTTGTTTTCTCACACTTTCGCATAATGTATTGAGGTTAATCGCCCAATTGCTTCTCACACGGTCGCATAATCTATTGAGGATTTTCCCCCAATGGTTTCTCAACGGTCGTATATTATATTGAGGTTCATCCACCAGTGGTTTGTCATGCGGTCGCATATTATATTACGGTTCATCCCCAAATGATTTCTCACACGATCGATATTATATTGAGAATTATCCTCCAATGGTTTCTCACACGGTCGATTATTGTATTGTGGTTTATCCTCCAATGGTTTCTTACACGGTTGTATTTTGTATTGAGGTTCATCCCCCAATGGTTTCTCACACGGTCGCATGTGGTATTAAGGTTCATACCCCAAGGGTTTCTCACACACTCCCATATTGTATTGAGGTTTTTCCCCCAGTTGATTTTCACAAGGTCGCATATTGTACTGAGGTTTATCTCCCAGTTCTTACTCACAGGGTCGGATATTGTATTGAGGTTTATCCTCTGATATTTTCTCACACGGTCGTATATTGTATTGAGGTTTATCCCCACTGCTTTCTCACACGGTCGCATATTGTATTGAGGTTTATCCCCCACTGGTTTCTCAAGGGATCGCATATTGTATTGAGGTTTAATCTCCAATGGTTTCTCATTCGGTCTAATATTATATTGAGGATCATCCCTCAATGGTTTCTCACACGGTCGCATACTGTATAGAGGTTTAATCCCCATTGGTGACTCAAACGGTCGCATATTGTATTGAGGTTCATACCCCAATGGTTTCTCACACGGTCGCATATTTTACTGAGGTTCTTCAGCCACTGGTTTCTCACACTGTCGCATATTGTAGTTAGGTTTAACCCACTTTGGTTTCTCAAACGGTCGCACATTTTATTAAGGTTTTTCTCCCAATGGTTTCTCACATGGTCGCATACTGTACTAAGGCTCATCCCATAATGGTTCTCCGACGTTCGCGTATATTATTGAAGTTCCTGCCCCAATGGGTTTTCACACGGTCGCATATTGTATTAAGGTTCATCCCCCTATAGTTTCTCACACGGTCGCATATTGTATTGAGGATTATCCCCCAAAAGTTAGTCACACCGTCGTGTGTTGTATTGAGTCTCATCCCCCATTGGTTTCTCAAACGGTCGCATATTGTATTGAAGTTTATATCTCATTAGTTTTCACTCGGTCGCAAATTGTATTAAGGTTTATCGTCCAGTGCTTTCATACATGGTTGCATATTGTATTGAGGTTCATCCCCCAATGGTTTCTCACACATTCCCATATTGTATTGAGGTTTTTCCACCGGTGGTTTTTCACAAGGTCGCGTATTATACAGATGTTTATCTCCCAGTGGTTTCTCACGGGATCTCATATTGTATTGAAGTTTAACCACCAATTGTTTCTCACACGGTCGCATATTGTATTGAGGTTCATTCCCCAATGGTTTCTCACTCGGTCGCTTAATGTATTGAGGTTTATCCCCCTTTGGCTCCTCACACGGTCCCATATTGTATTGAGATTCATCCCCAATGGTTTCTCACACGGTCGCATATGGTACTGAGGTCTATCCCCCACTGTTTTCTCACACGTTCGCATATTGTATTGAGGTTTATCCCCCATTGGTTTCTCACACGGTTGCTTATTGTATTGAGGTTCATCCTTCAATGGTTTCTCACACGGTCGCACATTTTATTGAGGTTCATTCCCCATTCGTGTCTTACACATTCGCATATTGTACCGAGGTTTTTTCCCCAGTGGTTTTTCACAAGGTCGCATACTGTATTGAAGTTTATCTCCCAGTGGCTTCTAACACGGTCGCATATTGTATTGAGTTTTAACGTCCACTGGATTCTCACACAGTAGCATATTTTATTGAAGTTTGTCCTCCACTAGTTTTTCACCCTTTCGCATATTGTATTAAGGATTAGCATCCACTGGTTTCTCACACGGTCGCATAATGTATTTATGTTCATTCTCAATGGTTACTCACACGGTCGCATATTGTATTGAGGATTATCCCCCAATGGTTTCTCACACGGTCGCATATTGTATTGACGTTCATCTTACGATGGTTTTTCACACTGTCGCATATTGTATTGAGGATTATCCCCCAATCGTTTCTCACATGGTCGCTTAATGTATTGAGGTTCATTCCTCTATGGTTTCTCACACAGTCGCATATTGTACTGAGGATTATCCCCAAATGGTTTCTCACACGGTCACATATTACATTGAGTTTCATCCCCAATGGTTTCTCACACGATCATATATTGTATTGAGGTTCCTCCTACAATGATTCCTCACACGTTCGCATATTGCATTGAGGATTGTCCTCCAATGGTTTCTCACATGGTCGATTATTGTATTGAGGTTTATTCCAAAAGGGTTTCTCACACGGTTGCATATCTTACTGAGGTTCATCCTCCAATGATTTCTCACATGATCGCATATTGTATTGAGGTTTATCTCCCAGTGGTTTTTCACATTTTCGCATATTGTATTAAGGTTCATCCCCCAATGGTTTCTCATGTACTCCCATATTGTATTGAGGTTTTTCCCCCAGTGGTCTTTCAAAAGGTTGCATATTGTATTGAGGTTTATCTCCCAGTGCTTTTTTACACGGTCGCATATTGTATTAAGATTTATCCACCAATAGGTTCTCACACGGTCGTATATTGTATTGTGGGTTATCCCCCACTGATTTTTCACAAGGTAGCGTATTGTATTGAGGTTTATCCCCCATTGGTTTCTCACGGGATCGCATATTGTATTGAGTTTTAACCTCCAATGGTTTCTCAGACGGTCGCATATTGGTTTGAGGTTCATCCCGCAATGTTTTCTCACAGGGTCGCATATTGTATTGAGGTTCATCCCCCAATGGTTTCTCATACGGTCGCATATTGTACTGAGATTTATCCCTCATTGGTTTCTCACACGGTCGTATATATTATTGAAGTTCATCCCCCAGTGGTTTCTCACATGGTCGCATATTGTATTGATTTTCATTTCCCAATGACTTCCCACAGAGACGCATTTTGTCTTCATATTCATCCCCTAATGTTTTCTCACACGGTTGCATTTTTTACTGAGGTTCAACCCCCAGTGGTTTCTCACACGGTCACATATTGTGTTCAGGAATATCCCCCAATGCTTTTCTCATACGGTCGCATATTGTACATAGGTTTATTCCCAAAGGTTTCTTACAAAGTTGCATATTGTATTGACGTTTACCTCCAGTTCTTTCTCACAGGGTCGTATATTGTATTGAGGTTCATCCCCCAATGGTTTCTCAGACACTCCCATATTGTATTGAGATTTATCCCAAAGAGGTCTCTCACAAGGTCACATATTGCATTGGGGTTTATATCCCACTGGTTTCTCACACAGTTGCATATTGTCTTGAGTTTCATCCTTCACTGGTTTCTCACACATTCGCATATTGTATTGAGGATTAACATCCAATGGTTTCTCACACGTTCGCATATTGTACTGAGGTTGTTCCCGCAATGGTTTCTCACACGGTCACATATTTTATTGAGGTTTATCCCCCATTGGTTTCTCAAACGTTCTCATATTGTAATGAGGTTCATCCGTCAATGGTTTCTCTAACGATCGCATATTGTATTGACGTTCATCCGCAAATGGTTTCTCACACGGTCGCATATTGTATTGAGGTTCATCCCCCTGTGGTTTCTCACACTTTCGCATATTGTATTGAGGTTCATCCCCCAAAGGTTTTTCACACGTTCGCATATTGTATTGAGGTTTATTCCCCAATCGTTTCTCACGTTGTCTCATACTGTAATGAGGTTCCTCCCGCACTGGTTCATCACACGGTTGCATATTGTATTGAGGTTTATCCCCCATTAGTTTCTCACACGGTCGCATATTGTACTGACGTTCATCCCCCAATGCTTCCTCACATGGTCGCATATTGTAATGAGGTTCATCCTCCAATGGTGTTTCACAAGGTCGTATATTGGGTTGAGGTTCATCCCCCATTAGTTTCACACACGGTCGCTTATTGTATTGACTATTATCCCCAATGGTTTCTCAGACCGTCGCATAATGTATTAAGGTTCATCCCTCAGTGATTTCTCACAGGGTCGCATATTGTATTGGGCTTTATCTCCCAGTGGTCTCTCACACTCTCCCATATTGTATTGAGGTTTTGTCCCCATTGGTTTCTCACAAGATCGCATATTGTATTGAGGTTTATCTCCCGGTGGTTTCTTAAACGGTCGCATATGTTATCCAGGTTTTTCCTTCACTGGATTCTCACACGGTCGCATAGTGTACTTAGTTTTATCCTCTACTGGTTTCTCACACGATTGCATATTGTATTGAGGATTATCTTCCAATTGTTTTCTCACATTTTCGCATAATGTATTGAGGTTAAACGCCTAATTGTTTCTCACACGGTCGCATAATGTATTGAGGATTATCCCCCAATGGTTTCTCAACGGTCGCATATTATATTGAGGTTCATCCCCCAATGGTTTGTCACACGGTCGCATATTGTATTGAGGTTCATCCCCAAATGGTTTCTAACAGGTTCGCATATTGTATTGAGGTTTATCCACCAATGTTTTCTCACAGGGTCGCATATTGCATTGAGATTTATCGTCCAATGGTTTCTTTCACGGTCGAATATTGTATTGGGGTTTATCCCCCAATGGCTTCTCACACGGTCGTATTTTGTATTGAGATTCAACCCCCAAGGGTTTCTCACACACTCCCATATTGTATTGAGGTTTACCCCCCCCAGTTGATTTTCACAAGGTCGCATTTTGTATTGAGGTTTATCTCCCAGTTCTTACTCACACGGTCGGATATTGTATTGAGGTTTATCCTCCGATAGGTACTCACACGGTCGTATATTGTATTGAGGTTTATACCCACTGCTTTCTCACACGGTCGCATAATGAATTGAGGTTTATCCCCCACTGGTTTGTCAAGGGATCGCATATTGTATTGAGGTTTAACCTCCAATGGTTTCTCATTCTGTCTAATATTTTATTGAAGATCATCCCCAAATGGTTTCTCACACGGTCGCATATTGTATACAGGTTTATTCCCCATTAGTGTCTCAAACGGTCGCGTATTGTATTGAGGTTCATCTCCCAATGGTTTCTCACACGGTCGCATATTGTACTGAGGTTCTTCAGCCACTGGTTTCTCACACGGTCGCATTATTGTAGTTAGGTTTAACCCCCATTGGTTTCTCAAACGATCGTATATTTTATTGAGGATCGTCTCCCAATGCTTTCTCATATGGTCGCATATTGTACTGAGGTTCATCCCCCAATGGTTTCTCAGACGTTCGCATATATTATTGAAGTTCCTCCTCCAATGCGTTTTCGCACGGTCGCATATTGTATTAAGGTTCATCGTCCTATAGTTTCTCACACGGTCGCATATTTTATTGAGGATAATCCCCCAATTGTTTGTCACACCGTCGCATATTGTATTGAGGTTCATCCCCCAATGGTTTCTCACACATTCCATATTGAATTGAGGTTTTCCCCAGTGGTTTTTCACAAGGTCGCGTATTGTATTGATGTTTATCTCCCTGTGGTTTCTCACGGGATCTCATATTGTACTGAAGTTTAACCTCATATGGTTTCTTACACGGTCGCATAATGTATTGAGGTTCATTCCCCAATGGTTTCTCACACGGTTGCAGTGTATTGAGGTTTATCCCCCATTGGCTTCTCATACGGTCGTATATTGTATTAAAATTCACTCCCCAATGGTTTCTCACACGGTCGCATATGGTACTGAGGTTCATCCCCCACTGTTTTATCAAACTTTCGCATATTGTAATGAGGTTTATCCCCCATTGGTTTCTCACACGGTTGCTTATTGTATTGAGGTTCATCCCCCAATGGTTTCTCACACAGTCGCATATTGTATTGGGGTTTATCCCCCATAGGTTTCTCACACGGTCGTATATTGTATTTAGATTCATCACCCAATGGTTTCTCATACGGTCGCATATTGTACTGAGGTTCATCCCCCAATGGCTTCTCACAGTGTAGCATATTATATTGAGGTTCATCCCCCAATGTTCTATCACACGGTTGCATTTTTTATTGAGTTTCCTCCGCCAGTGGTTTCTCACTCGTTCGCATATTGTATTCCGTATTATCCCCCAATGCTTTCTCACACGGTCGAATATTGTATTGAGGTTCATCCCCAAAGGTTTCATGCACGGTTGCATATTTTATTGAGGAATATCTCCCAGTTGTTTCTCACAGGGTCGCATATTTTATTGAGTTTTATTCCTTAATGGTTTCTAACACACTCCCATATTGTATTGACATTTATTCCCAAGAGCTTTTTCACAAGGTCGCATAATGTATTGAGGTTTATATCCCCGTGGTTTCTCACACGCCCGTATATTGTACTGAGGTTTATCCTGCACTGATTTCTCACATATTCGCATATTGTATTGAGGATTATCTTCCACTGGTTTATCACACGGTCGCATATTGTTTTGAGGTTCCTCGCCCAATGGTTTCTCACACGGTCACATTTATATTGAGGAATATACCCCAATGGTTTCTCACACGGTCGCATATTGTATTGAGTTTTCTCCCCCAGTGGTTTCTCACACGGTCGCATATTGTAATGAGGTTTACCTCCCAGTGGTTTCTCACAGGGTCGCATATTTTACTGCGGTTCCTACCCCAATGGTTTCTCACAGACTACCATATTGTATTGAGGTTTATCCCCCACTGGTTTCTCACAAGGTCGCATATTGTATTGAGGTTTATTTCCCAGTGGTTTTTCACACGCTCGCATATTGTATTGAGGTTCATCCTCCACTAGATTGGCACACGGCTAAATCTTGTATTAAGGTTTATCCCACACTGGTTTCTCACACGGTCGCATATTGTATTGAGGTTTATCCCCCACTGGTTTCTCAGGGCTCGGATATTATACTGAAGTTTATCCTCCAATGGTTTCTCACACGGTCGCATATTGTATTGAGGCTGTTTCCGCACTGGTTTCTCACACGGTCGCATATTTATTGAGGGTTATCCCTCATTTGTTTCTCAAAGGTTCTCATATTGTACTGAGGTTCATCGCTCAATGGTTTCTCTAACGATCACATATTGTATTGACGTTCATCCCCAAAGGGTTTTTCACACGGTCGCATATTGTATTGAGGTTCATCCCCCTGTTGTTTCTCACACTTTCGCATATTGTATTGAGGTTCATCCCCCAATGGTTTCTCACACGGTCGCATATTGTATTGAAGTTTATCCCCAATTGGTCTCTCACACGGTCGCATATTGTATTGAGGTTCATTCCCCAATCGTTTGTCACGTTGTCGCATATTGTAATGAGGTTCCTCCCCCACTGGTTTCTGACTTGGTTGCATATTGTATTGAAGCTTATCCCCCATTGGTTTCTTACACGGCCGGATATTGTATTGAGGTTTATCTCCCAATGGTTCTACACTCGGTCGTATATTGTACTGATTTTCCTCCCCCAATGGTTTCTCACATGGTCGCATATTGTAATGAGGTTCATCCTGCAATGGTTTCTCACAAGGTCGCATATTGGGTTGAGGTTCATCCCCCATTATTTTCACACACGGTCGTATATTGTATTGAGGATTATCCCCAATGGTTTCTCAGACCGTCGCATATTGTATTAAGGTTTATCCCTCAGTGGTTTGTCACACGGTCGCATATTGTATTAGGGTTTATCTCCCAGTGGTCTCTCACATACTTCCATATTGTATTGAGGTTTTGTCCCCATTGGTTTCTCACAAGGTCGCGTATTATATTGAGGTTTATCTCCCAGTGGTTTCTTAAACGGTCGCATATGTTATTCAGGTTTGTCCTCCACTGGATTCTCACACGCTCGCATAGTGTACTTAGTTTTATCCTCCACTGGTTTTTCAAACGGTCGCATATTGTATTGAGGATTATCCTCCAATTGTTTTCTCACACTTTCGCATAATGTATTGAGGTTCATCACCCAATTGCTTCTCACACGGTCGCATAATGTGTTGAGGATTATCCCCCAATGGTTCCTCAACAGTCGCATAGCATATTGAGGTTCATCCCCCAATGGTTTGTCAAACGGTATCATTTTGTATTGAGGTTCATTACCAAATGGTTTCTAACAGGTTCGCATATTGTATTGAGGTTTATACACCAATGATTTCTCACACGGTCGCATATTGTACTGAGATTTATCCTCCAATGGTTTCTCACACGTTCGAATATTGTATTGAGGTTTATCCCCCAATGGTTTCTCACACGTTCGTATTTTGTATTGAGGTTCATCCCCCAGTGGTTTCTCACACGGTCGCATATTGTATTGAGGTTCATCCCTCAAGGGTTTTTCACACACTCCCATATTGTATTGAGGTTTTTCCCCCAGTTGATTTTCACAAGGTCGCATATTGTATTGAGGTTTATCTCCCAGTTCTTACTCACACGGACGGATATTGTATTAAGGTTTATCCTCCGATAGGTTCTCACACGGTCGTTATATTGTATTGAGGTTTATCCCCACTACTTTCTCACACGGTCACATATTGTAATGAGGTTTATCCCCCAATGGTGTCTCAAAGGAGCGCATATTGTATTGAGGTTTAACCTCCATTGGTTTCTCACTCGGTCTAATATTATATTGAGGATCATCCCCCAATGGATTCTCACACGGTCGCATATTGTATAGGGGTTTATCCCCCATTGGTGTCTCAAGCGGTCGCATATTGTATTGAGGTTCATTCCCCAATGGTTTCTCACACGGTCGCATATTGTACTGAGGTTCTTCAGCCACTGATTTCTCACACGGTCGCATATTGTAGTTAGGTTTAACCCGCATTGGTTTCTCAAACGGGCGCATCTTTTATTGAGGTTCCTCTCCCAATGGTTTCTCACAAGGTCGCATATTGTACTGAGGTTCATCCCCCAATGGTTTCTCTGAAGTTCGCATATATTATTGAAGTTCCTGCCCCAATGGGTTTTCACACGTTCGCATACTGTATTAAGGTTCATCCCCCTGTTGTTTCTCACACGGTCGCATATTTTATTGAGGATTATCCCCCAATTGTTTCTCACACCGTCGCATATTGTCTGAGGCTCATCCCCCATTGGTTTCTCAAACGATCGCATATTGTATTGAGGTTTATATCTGATTTGTTTTTCACTCGATCGCATATTGTATTGAGGTTTATCGTCCAGTGGTTTCTTGCACGGTTGCATATTGTATTGAGGTTCATCCCTCAATGGTTTCTCACACATTCCCATATTGTAATGAGGTTTTTTCCCCCAGTGGTTTTTCACAAGGTCGTGTATTGTATTGATGTTTATCTCCCAGTGGTTTCTCATGGGATCTCATATAGTATTGAAGTTTAACCTCCAATGGTTTCTCACACCGTCGCATAGTGTATTGAGGTTTATCCCCCATTGGCTTCTCACACGGTCGCATATTGTATTGATATTCATCCCCCAATGGTTTCTCACACGAACGCATATGGTACTGAGGTTCATCCCGCACTGTTTTCTCACACGTTCGCAGACTGTATTGAGGTTTATCCCCATTGGTTTCTCACACGGTTGCTTACTGTATTGAGGGTCATCCTTCAATGGTTTCTCACACGGTCGCATATTGTATTGAGGTTCATCCCCCACTGGTGTCTTACACATTCGCATTTTGTACTGAGGTTTTATCCCCAGTGTTTTTTCACAAGGTCACATATTTTATTGAGGTTTATCTCCCAGTGGCTTCTAACACGGTCGCATATTGTATTGAGTTTTAACCTCCACTGGATTCTCACACAGTAGCATATTTTATTGAAGTTTGTCCTCGACTAGTTTCTCACCCTTACGCATATTGTATTAAGGATTAGCATCCACTGGTTTCTCACACGGTCGCATAATGTTTTTATCTTCATTTCTAATGGTTGCTCACACGGTCGCTTATTGTACTGAGGATTATCCCCCAATGGTTTCTCACACGGTTGCATATTGTATTGATGTTCATCTCACAATTGTTTTTCACACGGTCGCATATTGTATTGAGGATTATCCCCCAATGGTTTCTCACACGGTCGCTTAATGTATTAAGGTTCTTCCCTCTATGATTTCTCACACAGTCGCATATTGCATTGAGGAATATCTCCCAATGGTTTCTCACACGGTCGCCTATTATATTGAGTTTCATCCCTAATGGTTTCTCACACGGTCGCATATTGTATTGAGGTTCCTCCTACAATGATTTCTCACACGCTCGCATATTGCATTGATGTTTATCCTCCAATGGTTTTTCACTTGGTCGAATATTGTATTGAGGTTTATCCCAAAATGGTTTCTCACACGGTCTCATATCTTACTGAGGTTCATCCTCCAATGTTTTCTCACATGGTCGCATATTGTATTTAGGTTCATCTCCCAGTGGTTTCTTATATGTTCGCATATTGTATTAAGGTTCATCTCCCAATGGTTTCTCACCTACTCCCATATTATATTAAGGTTTTTCCCTCAGTGGTTTTTCACAAGGTTGCATATTGTATTGAGGTTTTTCTCCCACTGGTTTCTCACACGGTCATATATTGTATTATGGTTTATCCCACACTGATTTTTCACACGGTAGCATATTGTATTAAGGTTCATCCCCAATTGGTTTCTCACGGGATCACAAATTGTATTGAGTTTTATCCTCCAATTGTTTTTCAGACGTTCGCAAATTGTATTGAGGTTCATCCTCAATGGTTTTTCACACGGTCGCATATTGGTTTGAGGTTCATTCCCCAATGTTTTCTCACAGGGTCGCATATTGTATTGAGGTTCATCCCCCAATGGTTTCTCACACGGTCGCATATTGTATTGAGGTTTATTCCCCATTGGCTTCTCACACGGTCGTATATATCATCGAAGTTCATCTCCCAATGGTGTCTCACACGGTCGCATATTGTACTGATGTTCATCCCGCAATGACTTCTCTCAGGGACGCTTTTTTATAGAGATTCATCACCTAATGTTTTCTAACACGGTCGCATTTTTTGTTGAGGTTCATCCCCCAGTGGTTTCTCACACTGTCGCATATTGTGTTCAAGAATATCTCCCAATGCTTTCTCACACGGTCTCACAGGGTCGTATATTGTATTGAGGTTCATCCCCTAATGGTTTCTCAGACACTCCCATATTGTATTGAGATTTATCCCCAAGAGGTTTCTCAAAAGGTCACATACTGTATTGTGGTTTATATCACACTGGTTTCTCACACAGTTGCATATTGTATTGAGGTTTATCCTCCATTGGTTTCTCACACGTTCGCATATTGTATTGATGATTATCCTCTATTGGTTTCTCACACGTTAGCATATTGTATTGAGGTTCATCCCCAAATGGTATTTCCCACGGTCACATATTGTATTGAGGATTTTCCCCCAATGGTTTCTCACACGGTTTCATACTGTATTGAGGATCCTCCCTCAATGGTTTCTCAAACGGTCGCATATTGTAATGAGGTTTATCTCCAAATGGTTTCTCAAACGGTTGCATATTGTATTGAGGTTCATCCGACAATGATTTCTCACAGACTACCATATTATACTGAGGTTTATCCCCCAGTGGTTTCTCATAAGGTCGCATATTGTTTTGAGGTATATCTCCCAGTGGTTTTTCACATGTTCGCATATCATATTGAGGTTTACCCTTCGCTGGATTCTCACAAGGTTGTATATTGTATTGTTGTTTATCCCCAACTGGTTTCTTACACAGTTGCATATTGCATTGATGTTCATCCATCATTGGTTTCTCACACGATCGCATATTGTTTTGAGGTTCATCACCAAATGATTTCTCACGGGCTAGCATATTGTATTGAGGTTTATCCTCCAATGATTTCTCACACGGTCGCGGGTTGTATTGAGGTTCATCCTCGAATGGTTTCTCACACGATCGCTTATTATATTGAGGTTTATCCCACACTGGTTTCTCAGACGGTCGCATATTGTATTGAGGTTCATCTCCCAATGGCTTCTCACACGGTCGCGTAATGTACTGAGGCTCATGCCCTAATGGTTTGTCACACGGTCGCATATTGTACTGAGGTTTATCCCCCATTGGTTTCTCAAACGGTAGCAATATTTTATTGAGGTTTATTGCCCATTGGTTTCTCACACGGTCGCATATTGTATTGACGTTCATCCCCCAATAGTTTCTCGCACGGTCGCATATTGTACTGAGGACTATCCCCCAATGTTTCTCACATGGTCGCATATTGTACTGAAGTTTCTCCCACAATGGTTTCTCACACAATCTCATATTGCATTGAGATTTATCCCATTAAGGTTTCTCAAAAGGTCGCATATTGTATTGAGGATTATCCCCCACTGGTTTCTCAAGGGATCGCATGTTGTATTCAGGTTTAACCTCCAATGGTTTCTCAATCGGTCTAATATTATATTGAGGATCATCCCCCAATGCTTTCTCACATGGTCGCATATTGTATAGAGGTTTATCCCCCATTGGTGTCTCAAACTTTCGCATATTGTATTGAGGGTTATCCCCCAATGGTTTCTCATACGGTCGCATATTATTCTGAGGTTCTTCAGCCACTGGTTTCTCACACGGTCGGATATTGTAGTTAAGTTTAACCCCCATTGGTTTCTCAAACGGTCGCATATTTTATTGAGGTTGTTCTCCCAATGGTTTCTCACATGGTCGCATTTTGTACTGAGGTTCATCCCTCAATGGTTTCTCTGACGTTCGCATATATTATTGAAATTCCTCTCCCAATGGGTTTTCACACGGTCACATATTGTATTAAGGTTCATCCCCCTATAGTTTCTCACACGGTCGCATATTGTATTGAGGATTATCCCCCAATTGTTTCTCACAGCGTCGCATATTGTACTGAGGCTCATCCCCCATTGGTTTTTCAATCGGTCGCATATTGTACTGAGGTTTATCTCTCATTTGTTTTTCACTCGGTAGCATATTGTATTGAGGTTTATCGTCTAGTGGTTTCATACACGGTTGCATATTGTATTGAGGTTTATCCACCAATGGTTTCTCACACATTCCCATATTGTATTGAGGTTTCTCTCTCAGTGGTTTTTCAAAAGGTCGCGTATTGTACTGATGTTTATCTCCCAGTGGTTTCTCACGGGATCTCATATTGTATTGAAGTTTAACCTCCAATGGTTTCTCACACGGTCGCATATTGTATTGAGGCTCATCCCCCAATGGTTTTTCACACGGTCGCATAGTGTATTGAGGTTTATCCCCCATTAGCTTCTCACACGGTCGCATATTATATTGAGATTCATCCCCCAAAGGTTTCTCACACGATCGCATTTGGTACTGAGGCTCATCCCGCACTGTTTTCTCACACGTTCGCATATTGTATTGAGGTTTATCCCCCATTGGTTTCTCACACGGTTGCTTACTATATTGAGGATCATTCTTCAATGGTTTCTCACACAGTCGCATATTGTATTGAGGTTCATCCCCCATTCGTGTCTTACACATTCGCATATTGTACTGAGGTTTTTTCCCCAGTGTTTTTTCACAAGGTCGCATATTGTACTGAGGTTCATCTCTCAGTGGCCTCCAACACGGTCGCATATTGCATTGAGTTTTAACCTCCACTGGATTCTCACACAGTAGCGTATTTTATTGTAGTTTGTCCTCGACTAGTTTCTCACACTTTCGCATATTGTATTAAGGATTAGCATTCACTGGTTTCTCACACGGTCGCATAATGTATTTATATACATTCCCAAAGGTTGCTCACACGGTCGCATATTGCATTGAGGATTATCCCCCAATGGTTTCTCACACGGTCGCATATTGTATTGACGTTCATCTCACAATGGTTTTTCACACGGTCGCATATTACACTGAGGATTATCCCCCAGTGGTTTCTCACACGGTCGCTTAATGTATTGAGGTTCATCCCTCTATGGTTTCTTACACAGTCACATATTGTATTGAGGATTATCCCCCAATAGTTTCTCACACGGTCGCATATTACATTGAGTTTCATCCCCAGTGGGTTCTCACACGGTCGCATATTGTATTGAGGTTCCTCCTACAATGATTTCTCACACGCTCGCATATTGCATTGATGTTTATCCTCCAATGGTTTCTCACATGGTCGAATATTGAATTGAGGTTTATCCCAAAATGGTTTCTCACACGGTAACATATCTTACTGAGGTTCATCCTCCAATGGTTTCTCACATGGTCGCATATTGTATTGAGGTTTATCTCCCAGTGTTTTCTCACATGTTCACATATTGTATTAAGGTTCATCCCCCAATGGTTTCTCAACTACTCCCATATTGTAATAAGGTTTTTCCCCCAGTGGTTTTTCACAAGGTTGCGTATTGTATTGAAGTTTATCTCCCAGGGGTTTCTCACACGGTCGCACTTTGTATTAAGTTTTTTCCTCCAATGGGTTCTCACACTGCCGTATATTGTATTATGGTTTATCCCCCAATGATTTTTCACACGGTAGCATATTCCATTAAGGTTTATCCCCCAGTGGTTTCTCACGGGATCGCATATTTTATTGAGTTTTAACCAACAATGGTTTCTCAGACGGTAGCAAATTGTATTGAGGTTCATTCCCAGTGGTTTCTCACACGGTCGCAAATTGGTTTGAGGTTCATCCCCCAATGTTTTCTCACAGGGTTGCATATTGTATTGAGGTTCATGCCCCAATGGTTTCTCACACGGTCGCATATTGTATTGAGGTTAACCCCCATTGTTTTTTCACAAGGTCGTATATATTACTGAAGTTCATCCCCCAATGGTTTTTCACACGGTAGCATATTGTATTGATGTTCATCAACCAATGACTTCTCACAGGGACGCACTTTGTATTGAGATTCATCCCCTAATGTTTTCTCACACGGTCGCATTTTTTATTGAGCTTCATCCCCCAGTGGTTTCTCACACGGTCGCATATTGTGTTCAGGAATATCCCCCAATGCTTTCTCACACGGTCGCATATTGTACGTAGGTTTATCCCCAAAGGTTTCTTACAAGGTTGCATATTGTATTGAGGTTCATCCCCTAATGGTTTCTCAGACACTCCCATATTGTATTGAGATTTATCCCCAAGAGGTTT
>JAYMFT010398290.1:0-19129 GCA_038088735.1 Panulirus argus
CGCTGACGCGGGAAACAGCGATCAAGTATAATAAATAAAATAAAATAAATATATATATATATATATATATATATATAATGGGAATAGAGGTGCTTCTAGGTGTAGTAAGGGAAGACAGTGAGGAGAGGGAATGAGGAAAGGCCGCGGCGCTGGCACAGAGCCAGCCTCTGCCGTCACCGTGAGAAAGCTTTGGGGGGGGGGGAGGTCTTACCTAATCACTGCCCGCCTCTCACGTCACACTCTCCTTTTTTCTCCCTCTCTCACACTCACTCACTCAGCTCTAGCCCCTGTTGTCTGCCCCCCCCCCCCCCCCTCTCCCTCTCCCCCCCCCCCCCCCCCTTTTCCATCCTCCGCGCCCCCTCACGTCTCAAGACTTTTCTTCGAGTTTTTCCTCAGCTGGTGAAGCCAAGTGTTGCTTTATGTTGCTAGTGCGGCCGGCCGCCGGTGTTGCCTTGTATTGCTGACAAGCCACCAGTGTTGCCATGTGTCGCTGGGGTGGTCGCCTGAGTTGCCTTTTGTTTCTGGTGTTGCCGCCAGTGTTGGCGGGAGAGTGTAGCAGTATTACAGGAGGACGTAGCAGTACACCTTGCGAGGGAGTAGCAGTATAACCTGTGCCTTGAGTACTCTCCCTGGCCCTTTCCCCTCCCTGGGTCTCCCTGCCGTACCCTGCAGCAGGGAGGAGCCGTCGCGTTATCATGACATTAGAGGCAAACGGACGCAGGCCCGCCAGCCACAAGCCGGTCGGCTGCAGGGGAGGGACAACAGCTCCCAACACTGGGGAGATACGACCCAGATCACATGGAAAGTACGACCAGTATCGCATAGACATAAGACCAGTATCACATAGATATACGACCAGTATCACATGGAAAATACGACCAATATCACATGGAAAATATAACCAGTATCACATAGAAATAAGAACAGTATCACATAGAAATACGACCAGTATCACATGGAAAATACGACCAGTGTCACATAGAAATAAGACAAGTATCACATAGAAATACGACCAGTATCACATGGAAAATACGACCAGCATCGCATAGAAATAAGACCAGTATCACATGGAAATAAGACCAGTATCACATGGAAGCACGACCAGTATCACATGGAAAATAAAACCATTATCACATAAAAAATACGGCCATTATCACATGGAAAATACCCCTCAGATCACATACAAAATTCTCCTGCTATGACACCGAAGAAGACACGCCCGCGATCATAATGGAAATTCGGCTCAGATCACATAAAAACATACGTTTGAGAGTACATTAAGAATACGGCTGTGATCATGAAAAGATACGACTAAGATCACAAGAGGAGTGCAGCTGAGATAACACAATGTGCACGATAGAGATCAGAGAAAGTATATATAGAGATCGGTGGAGGAAATGCTTGATTCAGGTCACAGAATAAATCTCACAAAAATATGACAAGAATACAGAGCTGCGATCTCAAAAGAGACAGTGTGATCTCAGAGGAGAAGCAGGAACAAGATCACTATGATTAACAGGCTGTTATCGTAAAAGACACAAAGCTAAGATGACATTAGGAAGAGTTAACACTTAGTCCACCACCACACAGGAAACAGAGTTAGAATCAAAGGTGGAATAAATATGTTTAATAGTTATTAACAGCCATACACGAGGATGGGCCGTTGTGACACCTTTACTCTAAGATGGACCGTTATGATACCTCTTCCTCCATTCGCCTTCCCCCTTCAAGAGCCTTGACGATAAACACCCGAGGAACTGAAATTAATCCTTCCTTACTTTCTTTTTTCTTATAATCATTATCTTGCCTGTCATCCCAGATGGCCATGATTGGGCATGGGGACGCCCCTGTCGGGCCCGCTGCTATAGAGATAAAAACAGATGACTGAGCTGAGAGGGGCACCACCACGTCAGGTCCTCCCGAGCAAGATCACACGATAACAAGCCCCATATACATGATAACAAGCTGCCATATACATGAAAAAGGATCACATCTTAACGAAGGAAAAGAAGAGGCGGTCGCTTTGACGACAATCATAACTCTCGAGGGCAAGGATATTAATCTCAGGAAAACGACTGGGCTCGTAAGAAAAGCATTATACTCAAGAAGAATGAGAGTAATTCTCCAGAGGAACGAGTTACGTCCTGCACACATTACCTACGAGAGACACATGGAGGTCTTGTTGAGATGGCCAGTCTTGCCCTCGGACCGACCCCACGGCTCGGGTAAAAAGTGGATGGGAGAACCAGACACAGGTAGGGGAGATATACTGGCAGACCTCGGTGGGGAGTGGGGCGGTGTGTGGGAAGAATGGTGTTGGGGAAAAACTTTTTCTGAGGTCCTGTTGTTCGAATGTATACATCCCGGAAATGGCCGTGTGTGTGATTACAGTTTGTGTGTTACGGGGAAAGAGTTTTCCACTAGTGTCACCCCGTCTCTTAACCTCGTGTATATATGTGCCATGTCTTTATTCCATGCATACACACACACACACACATACATACCCTAGCCTAAGCCAGGTACCCATTTATCGACCATCCCCGAATGGAAGGATGAACACCTGGGTCGGGTGTCGGCCGAGTACCACTCCCAGGATTCGTACCCAAACGAGTCCGACCCCCAGGCTGGCCCGTGCTGACTCGTGGTCAGTAATGGTAACCACAAGACCACGGAGGCCCGTGCATGCGTGTGTGTAAGTGTGTTTTGCTACCATCAATTTTCTTCATACAAGAAAATAAGTTAAAGACGACGCTACATCCACGTCTAGAGGCATACCTGGCCATAAACACAGGGTAATCATGGAATAATGGGAGCTCTCTCTCGACACACGCCATATTCAGTACATATCACATCATCCACATATTCCCATCACATACTCACCACATACACATACATCAGACCAACATATCGAGTCCCCATAACATCCACCTGAGGTACACACTACACACAGAACATTACGACACACGACGGTAGAACATGCAGCAGGACGGGAGACGTCTATAGGTCTGCCGGCACAATAAGAAGCTGAGGTGTGTACGAGTACCGGCAGGACTTACCGACGAAGGGAACAAGTCCCTCCTGCTCGTGGGTGATGGTCTCGCCTCCCGTGCAGGCGCGGCGGCCTGGGGGCAGCGGGTCCCTGAAGGTGCAGTTGAAGTGCTGCGTCCAGAACTCCTTGAACCAGACGTTGCGGCAGTTCCTCTCCTGCCCGTCGCCAGGCCCGTCCACGGCGCACGGCTTACCCCGCTCCCGGGGCCGCAGGGCCCGCAGGTAGGTGTCGAAACCTGGGGAAGAAGGAGGAAGGTCCTCACTGCTGTAGGATCAAGAGAAATTGATTATAACACCTGGCGCTACCCTAATGGCTCCTCCCCTGCAGGACCGTGTCTGGTGCCCAGATCATCTCGGGACTAACGTCCCGTGATGATCATAACTTTGTCTCACTCTTGATCAATCATAATGATAATGACCTTGATCTCCCCTGATGTCCCCTTTTTTCCTTGTCAGACCCGTTCTTGTAGCCATCAGGCAAGGAAGAATGACTGATGGGCGTTCTAGCGAGGGCGTGTGTGAGAGAGAGGTATGTTATTAGCGAGGCATGTGGGCGGAGGATGTTGTATGTGAGGTGTGTGTGGGAGGAGCATGTTGAAGGCAGGAACATGAGAGAGGTAGGGAACTGTGGCTTGAAGGGGATGGACAGTGAGTGCCAGTCTGTTGGTGGTTTCAGAGGTGAGCACTTCTTCTGTATCACAGCACAGGCGTGTGTGTGGCTCGGTCTCTGAGTGGGTCAGCAACAGAGCTTACGAGTGAAGCAACAGATGCAGCGTCACAGGGGTTCTGACGGACCTCACAGACGGACACCTGTTACATGTGCATGAGACACTATACGCTAGAGACCCCAGAAATCACAGACGCGAGTTCTCCTGTGGGCAAGGGAAAGAAACATACTTGCGGCAGATCCTCTGTGGGTATCTGAAGCCTCCCATCCGTGGTAGTGATGGGGAAGAAATCTAGAGGGAGGATAATGTCCTGGGAAGTGTTGTAGGAGTCGTGGACGGAAGGACGATCAGGAATGACGACGACGCTGGGAACACACGGCGTGAGGATGTCCCCAGCCACTGGCTGTGCATGACGTGGACACAGACAGGGCTCTGTGATAGCCAGGGGCCGGGGTGGGACTCGAGCCATAGGGGTCAGATCAAAGGTCTGGCTGTCACACCCAACAGTCGTACCGTTATGCTCAAGCGTCGTAACGTCGTCCCCCAAGGGCTTAAACTGAGGTCACGTTAGGGCGTTGCGTTACGCATTGTTCACGCGACCCATCACACGTAAACAATCTTTCATCGTGAAGCAAGACACAGCCAAGCGCGGGGTGCGTCAGGACCGCCTCCTGTCACCGTCATCGTTTGCCGCACAGCGTAGCACTGGGTCCAAGTAATTCATGTAATGAGACTAAGGAAAACGTGGAGCTCTTACGTCACTGCCATAGAAAACGGAGACTGTTGGTGTTATATGCAAATGCTAATGGTTTGTTTACAATGAGCCTATGTAAACATGACGCTGTTGTGTTTGCGATAATACGTTGCGATAAGCACGATATACGGTTCTGGTTAATATTATGGCAGGAGTATGGCAAGGCCAGCTGCTGGTGAAGCATTTATTTTCTCTCGTGTTTGAGAGAGAATGAGAATCCAACAGAGGGAGAATTACGTGGAAACTAGCCCAAAGATGAATAAATCTTAATGAGGACCGTTCATAAGGGATGATTGGTGGCTGTTAGCAGAGGAGATAGACTGTTGATGACGGTGAAGCAGGAAACAGGAAGACTGATTCCATTAACGAAACAGTCTCGAGTGAACCCGCTTCACTTGCTTACTCTTGATTAAAGGTGAAACTGTTTTATTGTTTCTGTTTCTTTTACAGATAGATCTATCTTCGATCGGCTGACGACACGTTCTGTTACCAAAGACAGTTTATGACAAAGACATTTATCGCGACAACAAAAAAAGCTGAAGCAAGAAAGGGTTGATGGCTTCCCTGACCTGCAACACTTGCATCGCGGATTCCAGATTCGGTAAGTTGATTCAGGACGAAATGGGATTTCTATCCGCCAGTTTCGGCCCGTCAGGTACATCACTGACTTCAAAACTCAAAGAAATTTGAGATATCTTCTTCGAGAGTTGGTTATCGTCTTAATGCAAGCAATAATGCCGACCTCAGAGTTCCAGAAGTGTCTATAGTGATTGCAATGTATGAGGAGGAGACGGTGGCCAGAGCCCGTCTGGTGTGTCGGGACGGACCTAGAGCTCTCTGCTCTCGCTAGAGCCTCGCCAGAGAGCCCCCCAGCCATTTCCTGTACACGTTCCGCTCCAACGCGCGCCTCTCACACCGTTAATCTCCTGGTCCTATATGACTGGTTCCCTCAACAAATCATCCCATCACAAACAAATCTCTACCGCTCCTGGACCATCAACCGCTCATGTGCCGCCCTGAACACCACTCCCCTCTCTCTCTCTCTCTCTCTCTCTCTCTCCCTTTCCCCCTCATTCTCTCTCCTCTCTCTACACATTACCCAATTTTCCCTTTCCCTCTTGCTCTCTCTCTCCCTCTCATGACGCCTGAGTCTGGACGGAGGTTCAGAATCGCTCCCTCTGCACAGTCGGGTCGTCCTCTTCTCTCCCTGTGTCCCCTCGTTCTCCTAACACCCTCTGTTTGCCTGTCCTCTGCTCTTGCTTCCACCCTTACCATTACTCATCTTTCCTCCTTATTCATCTGAGGTATTCTTCCTTAGCCTCTCTCATCTCTTCTTTCTTCGTCCCTCCACTCACTCATTCTCTCTTTCCTCATCTCCTCATTATCATGCTTTATCCCATTCCCTATTTAATGCTCTGGGTCCTCAAGTTAAGCCAAGGGTTCACAAGTGGTCCAAGCATTCCACGCCGTTACACATCTCCTTAATTGCTAATTTGGCGGACTAATTAGAAGCCTCAGGTGAGAAGTGTGCCTCCATTCACACCTGGACTCAACCACACAAAATGCCTCCACTCCAGCAGGTCAATACTCATTCCTCATGCCATACCCAATGGCTGTATTCCCCCGTGCCATTTCCACTGGCTATACTCCCCATGGCCTCCCCACTAGCTATAATCCTCATGCCATTCGCTCTGGCTATATCCCCCACGGCCTTCCCCATCAGCGTCACAGGCTGTGTCCTTGTGTGTCATGGCGTCTCTCTCTACCTCGCACCAAACAATCCTGCTGGTAGTTCCCTCATACTCCATCTCTCTCCTTATACTGTCTCCTCTCTCTTCCATCCTGACGCACAGACTCTGGGGTTTCTAGTCTCAACAGAGGGCGTCGGTAACAGTTCTCACTCCTCACTGAGGTTCCCCCACACTCAACTTCTCGTCTTTCAGCAGAGTCCTCAGTGCGCCTCCTACTCTCCTCCACTCCCTCTACTCTCACCGCCAACTCTTCCCTGCCTCTCACCAGCAACTCCTCTCACTGCCAACTCTCCCACCGCCATCCTTCTGGACCATTACTCGCCAAATCCTCCAGGTGCGCCTGCCTTCCCTCCACACACACCCTAGACCACACACGCCATCTTATGGGAGAGAGTTGCCCTTGATTATTCTTGTCACTTAACTTTCCTCCGGCTTTTTACTTCTCTTCCCTGGCTCCAGCGCTCCTAGACAGATCCCTCTCTCACTCCTCTCCCCCCCCCACTGTCTCTCTCTCTCTCTCTCTCTCTCTCTCTCTCACTCAATCTCCTTGCGGCTCTCTTCTCCCCTCTCACTCTACACAGACCACCCCACCCTCCCCTTCACTCTCCAGACTCACTGTCAACCGTCTTTGTCCCACACGTTCTCTGTCTCATGTGATCTCTATCCCGTGCGTTCTCTACCTCGCGTGTCCTCTACTTGCTTGGTTCTGCACCTCTTGTGTTCTCTACCTTGTGCGTTCTCAACCATAGTTTCCCTATAACATGGTACGTTTAGTTAAGTTGTCCAAGCTATTTACATCTATTTTCCCAGTTAATGGTTTTGTTTGTGTAAATAATTCTAGGAAGAGCATTATATATAGACATCATTAACAAGACTGTTGACACTACTGGATATTTTGTTAGGCTGTCGTTAGATTTATGACCAAAATCTTAAGAGTGAAAAACGGTATTTATTTACCGTTTTGGTACATTGCATGACGTGTTCTGACTGACCTCTTTTCTATCTGCTTCGTGTGGCCATCTTTATGACCCTACCCCTTCCCTATCTCTATCCGCCTTGATCATCCACATCCTGCGGGGATCCGCTGTGAGATGATGTCAATATTTCTAGCAAGATGTCAGTGATCCGTGCAATTTATCTAGATGCACACGCAAGCTTTACCGTTTGTGGTAGAAGTGTGGTAAATATGCCTTATCCGCCGCCGCCACAATGTTTTCTCATAAAAGAGATTTTTTGAAGGTTTTTTAATGGAATTTGTTTTGAGCCTGAGAGGCACCAGTGATTTAGATCCTTTGTGCATGTGATCAGAGAGGCAAGGTTGCTTGGTAAAAGTTAGGCCCATCCTTAGAGACAGGTCCTAGTTATATACTTCGCTCGGCCACTTGAGGTAAACTGATCTTTCTGGTTTACAGTTTACAACGTTGCACAGACTAAACGGCAACGCTGCACCGCATGCGGCCCTTCCCCGTGTTCTCTATGTTTCATGTGTTATCAGTTCTGCATGTTAGTCTCTAGCTCATGTGTTCTCTACGTATTCTCAGTTTCGCTTGTTCTCTGTCTCGTGTTCTCTAACTCTTCCGTCCTCAACTTTATACACCCCTCTCTTCTTGTCTCACTCTCCCTTCTCCCTCCTCTCCTTGCCTCTCCCCGTTCCTCACTCTCTCCCCTACTGCCTCACCCCAGTCTTCCTCTGTTAGATCTCGCCCCCAGACCTCTCTATTACTCTGCCATCGTTCTATCGATCACTCCATTTACTCTCCCCATATCACCCTGCCTGCCTCATCACCCATCTCCCCACTATTTCTGTTCTCTGCCTTTTGAGATGTACTCCCATCCTCCCTCGAGTTATCTCCCCACCCTGTGCCTAGGACCCCAGCCCCACCCCACCTTGTGAACAGGACCCCACATCCTTCCTTACCTTGCAGCGAGGACCTCTGCGGCAGGATGGTGATGGCGCCAAGGGCGGCTTCCTCCTGGTCCCTGACGGGGTGGATCTTGGCGCCCCAGGAGTCGCTCCCCACCCACAGGAACTGGCCAACCTTGCCAGCCTTCACCGCGGCAGCCAACAGCCTCCTGCAGGAGCACAGACAGAAGGTTCGGTCAGGTCCTGCAGGGATGGTGAGGGAGTCCTGCAGGGATGGTGAGGGAGTCCTGCAGGAATGGTGAGGGAGTCCTGCAGGGATGATGAGTGAATTATGAGGTGGTGATGAGGGATTATGAGGTACTGTACAGGAAGTCATGAGGCCCTCAGGAAGGCACTGTGGTGTACAGGTGAAGATGTAATGAGGCATCGATGGGGAAATAGTAGGGGTAATTGATGAGGGAGCTACCACGAACTGATGAGACACTTATGAGGAATAAATGAGGGAGAAGAGGGATGATGAGGGAGCTCCGAACACTATCGTACCTCTTCAAGAGATACCCTGCTGGGGAGATGATGTATACAAGACGGTTATACAACAATGTATACAACTCATGATAACGTCTAATACAACAAGAAATCTATAATCTATAATCTATAACCCTGGCTCCCCCCTCCAAGGTACACTGACACACATTACAACCCAACCACACCCAGTACTGGTCACAACCAGACGACACATCACAACCTACAACCTGAATCTATGAGAGAGAAAATGAAATAGGGAGGTAACAGGGGGTGGTAATGGGAGGTGGGGAGAATAACTGGGGAGGGGAGGTGTGTGTAGAATTTGGGAACGTTTTTGTTTTAGTGTTGTCCAATTTATCCGGCAGTTGTGTCATATAAACGGGAAGCTGGAGAGAGAGAGAGAGAGAGAGAGAGAGAGAGAGAGAGAGAGGGTACGGCTGCTCGTATTGCTTATAGAAATAGTTTTATAGAATGATTTGTTTCTGTCTATCTATTTGTAAAATAAGTTTAGTCAAAATTCAAATAATTTCTCTTTTTTACATTATTTTTTTGTCTTTAGTATTTAAGTTTCAAACGAGTAAAGACTATGTGACTCCTGCTACTTGTAACGTAACGTAACAATAACACGTGACTGCTTTGCTAACGTCATCGTGACCCACAGCAGGACCGTCGTGTTCAGCAGCTGCATTGTAATCATTAAGGGTCGTTAACCTCGTAATCAAAAGCCGTACCGTCGTGTATCAAGTATAAGTGCACTTTTCACTTATCAAGTAAAGTGGTTCATTTGTCGTTTCTGAGTATTAAGTACCATTTAACATCGACAAAGTCGTTACTACCAATTGGGGATGTGAGCGCTAAGCTTCACTCACTTCTATTGTAAGTAATGAGAAAAGTACTTAACTGGGAGATGACACCGAGTGATCTCACCCCCCCCCCCCACAAACACACACACGCTAAAACATAAGTTTGCCGTCAGTTACAAATGTTGGACCCACTCCGGTCTGTTGAGCTGCATTCAGAGCTACTTTTCACTACTAATCCGTACTTAACGTCACTTTCCACGGCTCAGCTTTATTGACAAGCACTTTACAATACTTCAAGCCGGAGAGCCGCCCTCGGACCCCCTCCGCTCCGCTAAACCTACTTAAAACACTTTACAGCTGCCGGCTCAGCCGACCGCTCTCGAACCTCGGTTTCGGGGCTTCGGCAACACTCACTCGAGGCTCGACACACACACACACAGCCCGGCAACTCCCAGTGAACCCCCGAAGCACCCGTCAGAACTTTGGAGGCTTGGAGGTATTGCGGCTTCGGGCTATTGTTTGACACCTCTGGAGTGAGACAGACTACCCCCACACAATGGTGGGTAGTGTGGGGATAACCCCCCAACAAACACACACACACACACACACACACACACTGCTTCGTGAAGCCGAGCCAACTGCAACTGCTTCGTTGCCTCGCGAACCCCCGGTGTCCGCCCGGACGCCTCACCCCTGTAACATCCTACGCCTCGGAAGATACGTATTAACGGAGGGTTGCTTACTGTTACTGCGTTGTTAAACCTTGTTATCAATGTTGTTCCTGATGAGTGTTTACGTTAGTGCTTATCAAACACTTGACTAGCGAGGGAAACAATCATCGTTTTAGTGGAAAAGATTTTTTTTCTTTTTGAGACTGCTTCATCGCCTCGAACAATAATGCCTCGAAGCTGTTGACACAAGTCTTGAATCTTGATGATAGTCTTCGGCGTTCTTTACGGTAACAACACAATGGATTCTATGAATATCACTCGTCTAGTATTACTGATTCAATATTCAATGTCCGACTGGTCACTGCGTCTTGGACGGGCATAGCACAGGTGATCTGTTGTTATACCGTTCTGTCTATAACACGGAAGAACCTGTGACCAGTAACACAAGCCTGGCGACCTGATCTTGATAAGGCGCTCTAACTGTATAATAGAAAGATCTATGATAGGCAGGTATGATTGCGGTATCAAACGAGTCATCTAGAGCCACAGCAGAGAACCAGCCAGTTGAGTCACTCCACCGCCAGTGTGGTGGTTGGAACAGCTCTGCCACGTACAGCAGCGGCTCTGGTCAGACCAGAGCTGTGCCACCTGTCAGACCCTGAGACTCTTGTCAAGTGAACTTTAGTTACGTGTCACAGGTCAAGAAGCCACGGGGAGTCAGGTAAGAGGGGTCAGGGGCCTTACGCGTGGGCATACTTCGACACGTCATGCCCTAGGGAGTCAGGTCAGGGGGGTTCGAACCAGACGTGTGGGAAGGCCTCGCCCCGCTCCGCCAGCCTGCGGTAATCACCTCTTGAAGAAGTCTGTCCGACAAGACGGGTGGTGGTTGGAGGCGGCCGGCGCGTCTCGCGCTAAGAAAATGTTTCTCGACTTGTGGCGGGAAGACAGCTGAGGCTTGAGGCGTGATGGTCAGTCGCCCGCCCATACAGAACGAGGGTGATGACCCTTACTGCATCATTAACGGGTATTACGTCCCCCGACTACACCAGTGTAGCATCCTCTTGCACCGAGCGGGCGAGATCCCACGCTTAATGCCGGAGGATGTGCCACGGGAGACGTTACGGACTGGATGAAAAATATGAATAATTAACTCATACACGATGGGTTTTTGTGGTCTAATTCATCCTGAATGAAAAGTTTACATAAGGAATGTTTGAACGAGACATTACTGAAGGTAAACCAGATGATATGACGAGGTTCGTTGGGTCTACATCAACCCAAAAATGACATCAGTAAACTGGAAATTAAATTCAGATGTTAACTAGTGAGTTGCCTGCTGTTGGTAAGCCTTGATATATCGTGTTAAACCTTCACCCACTTCGCCCCAGCAGCCGTCATTCTCGTGTCCGTTCGTTCTCCTAGCGTTAGACTGTTGCCACGGGGGCGTCCATCTGTTGCCCGACTGTTTCCCACCGTCAGCAGGAGCATTAGGTCTTGACAACATCTGTTGCACAACTCAGCTCCTCATCAAACCTGTCATCAAATTTCTGATAAGAAGCAGTTGGTAGGCGTGACCTCTGACTACACCCAGTGTGACCCCTTATAAACAAGCGGACGCTCCAGCACCAAAGGGTCTCATAGCCCCAGAGAGGTGGGCCCGGTGCCTGATATCCAACCCCAGAGAGGTGGATGTGTTTAACTGTCACCCAACCCCCAGAGATGTGGTTGCGGTAGCCGTTACCCAACCCCAGAAAGAGTTCGTGTGACCCTAATGGCAACACTCTGTTACGTCACCCCAGTAACAGAGGTCCGGGTCTGGCAACAGAGAGGGAAACTAAGTATCTTCAAGGCAGTTCATTTCGCTGTAGTTAATGTAAATATTAAGTTAAACATGATGGACAAAAATTTGTAAACCAGATAATGAAAGTTTTGCGAGATTTACAGAATTTATGACTAAAGTTAGACAGCGTATCTCACTACAAGTTTTACAAACATTAACCCAACAATTTGGGGAATTTTTATTAGCCACAAAAATTGTTGCTCGTAACACTCGCGCGCGTTACGTGGATACACGAGCAGCTAGTAGGACAAAATGATCATGATGACGTATGTACACTGTCTGCAGGGAGACAGTCATGGAAAGGAAGTCGATTATTTACACCACTGTCTTATGCTTGTCCTACCTTAACACCCCTTCATCTTCACAGTACCCCCTTCATCTTGCTCCATCACCCCTTCATCTTCCCCTTTCACCCCTTCTGCTGTTCCCAGAAGACTGGAGCACCACCTCGACCTCCTAGGGTCCTCCCCAGCACGTACCTGCCAAGGCGGAAGCACAGGTGCAGTCCCCCCTCACCCCAGCTGCCTGCCCCTCCCCCAGGCGTATCATGTTCCTCCGTCAGGCAGTTGTCGCCTTCATCAGGAACTGAGGATCTGGGGTTCCCCCGTCCACTTGACAGTTTCCAGAAGACAGACTTCTGGAAATGGTGTCGTTAAACCCTCTGGCACCGGCCAAGCGGACAACAGACGCATGACAACTGATCCTCGTCGACTATACTGGTCAGCCACTTGGCTGCAGCAGATGAAACGGTGTTCAGGGCAGAGGGAGGCGGCCGGGCCGGGCCGGGCCTGCACCACCACCAGCGGTCCTCAGGCGGTGGGGCCAAGATGAGCTCCACGGGGGAAGAATATGGGCGGGAATATGGAACTGTCTCCTGCTGGAGTTCTTGCCGTTGGGAGACGGGCCTGTAGTACCCTCCACCACATATATATATGGCCACGATTCAGCTGGATTGGTGACAGTAGCCTACCATGACCATCAAGAGACACACTCGACCAAGGTACGTCGCACGAAGCGCAGAGTCTCTCCTGGCGAACCCACGGCTGTAAAAGGGGCGCCGCTGTCAATGGAAATGTTATCTATAAACCCGCAGACCAGTTGAACTTAATTCCCGGACCAGAGATAGAATTTATAATCCTCGTCAGCGAGAGATTTGTTGCCGCCCGGCCCGGTGTTTACATGTCGGGCCACGATCGGTGAGGCTCTCCACCTGGTGGGCACTGCCACCTTTCCGCTGTGGTGGGGTCACGCCAGACGACCCGCTAGCTCACACTCAGTTGGTAATTCCTTCAGCAAGCTAATATCAGTAAATTTCTGGTGGAATATTTGGTAAAATTTTACATACTCTGCCGAAATATGGAAAGTACTCCACCTGTACATCAATGAGTAATCCACCCGTACATCCTCAGTAATCCACCAGGATTCCCCTCAGTAATCCACCAGTCAATCACTCAGTAATCCACATCAAAACCACACTTGATATACCAGAACATACCACTTCCCCTTGTACAGAGTGGGTGAGTGGGGGGTCCTTTCCCCCACTTAACCAGTATAAACAAACAGTTTAAGCAGTTTACAAAACTCTCGTGTTCTCTGGTGAGGCAGTTCAGAGGTGAAGGGCGTGTGTGTCCTGGTGCCTGACCACTACAGTGTTGCCGTGATCATAAGTGGTCATAAATCGGGAGTCAGCAGAGTGATTAGCACAGTGCATGATGACAGGACCCGCCTGGGGTAGGGCCAGCCGCCGAGGGCATCGTCAGGCACACGTGTTGACACACTCGCCCCCTGATGAACACACACACAGAACCACAGCAAAATGCCTCCTTCTAACTACATGAAATGTCTCTCTTTTCAGTTGAAGATGAATAGATGTAACCAGATCAGGAATCCCCCAGTGTGGGGCACATCTAGCGGCAGGACTTGCGAGTGGACATGACACTAATCTAATGAATAAATAAGGTCAAGACAATTTCGTGGAGAGTTGGGTCAGACAAGACAGGTACTGGAGTGACATCTGTACACCAGTTTGTGTTGGCTCGAAAGATAGGTGATATTCTGAAGACATGGGCGAGGGGACAGGCTACGGCCCTGGGGCACTCCTGTGGTACCTGAGAAGGACACCAACAGTTATGTCTTTACACCACTTTCAGCATCACTGTCAGTCTTCATCATCATCATTATCCTCACCACCAATCTCCACCATCACCACCACCACAATAAACGTAACATATTGGAAAGTGTCTTAAACATTATCACCGCCTCGGAGACTGTCACTCCTGCACGCCACAAATTTTCGTCAACACGAAAAGAAAAAAGAAAAAATCCTGAATCATCGTTCAGGCTCCCTGACACTCCCTCCCTCCTGAACCAAAACTTCCCAGAAATGTTCGTTCACCAGGGCTTCCCCCTCACACCACTCACTATCCCTCATGTTTATCTCATACAGTCTTTATTTTCCCCTCATGCATTAGAGAACACAATGATGAAATATAACCGTCTTCAGCCATACTGACGTAACGTTGATATATTGTAATATCTCATGAGAAGCGATCTCCTCATTATTTCCCCTCATGATATGTCCCATCACTGCCCCCTCATTCTTCTCACTATCTCCTCACACTTCCATACAGCGTATACCTAGACCATTCCTCTCACCAAAACCGTCCCTTAACACTACTCTCACTACACTCCCTCACCATTCTCCCTCATCACTTTCCCTCACCACGGATACCCCTCACACCACGGGATATTGCTCCACTCTGATATATTGCCCGACTAATCAATACCTGTCATAAAGACCAGGATGTGAATATCTTTGTTTCTATGCCATCGCCTGAGGCACCAGCTGTGCCGCGACCAGCTGTACCAGTACCAACCGAGGCAGCACCAGCTGTACCGGCACCAGCTGCAGCAGCACACAACAAACGGGTACTTAAAATTCAGTAAGTTTTGTAATCTCCGGGCGGGGCGGGAGTCCAGTATTTACCGCAGTTTTAGATAAGGAAAATTCTGTAAAATATGCCTGGATAAAAGTTGCCTTTGTTGGCCGGTTGCGTTGCCTGCCTGCTTCAGTGCTTGCCTTCCGTGCCTGCTTTCGCCTTTGCCTTGAGGGTCAGGTCGTGTGGCACCTCACGGCACTCAGTGGTCGTAGCGTCGGGGGCAACGATCGTTCAGCTGAAACGTGCGTGTGTCAGCGTGTGTACACGGCTGTTCGTGTATCTATTTGCGTATGTACATCCGCACTCGTGTGTGTGTGTGTGTGTGTGTATTAATCTCAAGGGTTAAGAGAGTGTGTGTGCTGCCCCAGCCGTTCCCCAGGAGTGTGCGAGCCACCAAAAAGAAAAGGAGAGAAAACGAATGAGGAATAATGCGAGCTGAAGTGAGACGAACACACACGGATGAGGAAGATTACATCCGTCTCCTCAAGAATCACCCAGCAAACTGGAGGATGAATCGTCTCAGAGAAAAGTATTTTCAAAAAGTTGCTGAAAATAGGATGTTAAGTGTGCCATAGCTACTTAAAAGGGGTGTTAAGTGTGCATAGTTACTTAAATGAAATGTTGAGAGAACGAATGTTAGTAAAATGATATGTTAAGTGTATGGAAGTTACTTAAATGTGATGTTAAGCGTTCGAAAGTTATTTAAGTGTGCGAAACTTAAAAGGAAAAGTAAAACCTTGGTAACGATAAGCTAAAAGATAAAAAATTATAAGTAAGCAACTCATCATAAGATAATGTGTTGCTTGAGAACGACACTTCTGTGAAAGTTATGTAAGCCCAAGTACACTTAAATACTTATATAGCTTTAGAAACATTCTACATTATATGAACAACACAGAACGCTCTCTCTCTCTCTCTCTCTCTCTCTCTCTCTCCCCTCATTTCACTCGTCTGTCCATTACCTCCCTACTTACCCTCATCTCATTCTTTCTCATCTTTTCTGCCTGTGGCACTCATTCCTCCCCAGTGTCATGAGGCAAGAACAGTGCAACAGACAGTGAGGAACCCGTGGGAGAGTACAGGCTGTGAGAGGAAACCGCGGGAGAGTACAGGTAGTGAGAGTAAATTGTAGGTCTAAAGGTCACATCTTGAGAGAGCCATCTGTCTGTCTGTCATGCAGGCAGCATGACGCCCACGGGCTTGGGGACTCGTCACGCTGAAATTCGTCACGTTTCTGGGTCACACTTGTCGACCTCACCTGCCTAACTCGTCACGTGACCTTCTGCACATTGGGGGACTCACTGGAGGGACTCAGACCGTCAGTGAGTCCATGAGTCCACTGGAGGGACTCAGAAGGTTCGTCAGAGTGACAACAATTCCTTGAGTACATGTTGACCCCAGGCACTCTGGGCAGGAAAGTACAGACACGTTCTGTACGAGTCTGGGTCACGTTAAGTACAGAAAGCAGACCCACTCTGAATCTCCTGGTAAATCCAAAAAATGGACTGTGACCCGACCTGTAACCTGACCCCATTTGACCTGACCCAGCTTACTGAGACAAGTGGCATGACCTCTAGTGACCTGAACTCACATACCTTACCAAACAATCCTGTTATGACCTACCCTTACCTTACCCTATGACCTAATTACTCACCTGTCCTGAACACCCCCACCCCCACTCCCAGTGACTCGTGAGACCTGGCTCGAAGCTAGTGACCCCCGACATGACCCCTAGTCACTGACCTGGTGTTGTCCTCGTCCACGAACATGATGACGACCCTGGCCTGGGGCTTGGTGTACAACCGCTCGATGATGAGGTCGAAGTCCTCCGGCTTGGTGATCCGCTGAATGCGTTCCACGACAGCGATGCAGATGCCGGCCCGCTCCGCAAGCTTGGTGAAGGAGGCGATGCCCTGCCGGGGAAGGGGGACACAGCGCGTCAGAACACAGCACGGGACACTCAGGGGCGTCCCTGTGGATGCGGGAGGTATCAGTTCAACATGGTGCAAATGTATGAATAAATTCCTTCATCCACGGTGAGGTACACGATTTATTGATTGCTTAAGTCCGACGGTACGATCTAAGGGCACGACGGCGCGGTTCTAGGGGCAACGGGTCACCGAGAGATAGACGGGGCAACAGGTCACCAAAGCCTTGAGAGCAAGAACAAAAGAAGAAATATGAAAACTGTCAACAAAACTGGCAACGGGAAGAACACGGATGATGAACGAGTCGACAGTTGTAGCAACGGCAGGAACAACAGAGGCAACAGGTCTAATTTACGACAGATGGGTCCAGGTCCCTGTGAAAAGTGCAGGAAAAGCGGGAGCAAATTATTCAGTGCAACGCGTCCCCCGGCTTGTACCCACAGGTGCCGGGCTCTGCCTACGGGCCCAGGGCTCTGGTGAGGGCCCCAGGCTCTAGTTTCGGGCCCCGTAATCTTTATAGAGTGAGAGTGTGGGTGTTTGATATAAAGGAAGGCGACCAGCTGTGAGAGGAGGCCTGCCCCTGGGCCACTAGTAGGCTAATTACTTGGGGGAGAGTACAGGATGCAGGTGAGAGGAGGGAGAGGTGGGTAAGAGTCAGCGAAGGAGTGAGAGCTGGAGAAAGGCGAAGAGTTGACGAGGGAGTGAGAGTTGGCAAAGGAGTTGGTCAGAGAGTGAGAGTTGGTGAGGGAGTGGCAGTAAAGCTGGTGAGAGTCGGTGAGAGCGGCCGGGAGAATAATGAAAACCTGCAGAGCCCTGAAATAAAGTGGATGTACAGTAAATGATGAAGGGAGGACCCCGTTCCCTCATCCCTACTCCCTCATACACACTCCCTCATCCCTACTCCCTCATCCCCACTCTCCCGGCAGCCCCAACAAACGCTAGGGTTGACAGCCAGAATCCAATAGTGACGTCACAATAACACACTGACGTCACCGTTAAAGCCGCTGACATCATCGCATCAGCAGAGCCCTCCCTGTGGTTGCTGACGGTACTGACATCACCGTTGAAGCTGCTGACATTTCCACAGCAACAGCGGTGCATCTCCCTGCTGGCTGCTGACGTTACTGACGTCACAGCTGTAAACTGTTTGACATCGCCTCAGCGGCAGACACCGCTGCTGACACCACGGCTGACGGCAGGATGAGACAGGCTGACAGTGTCGTCCACCTGTGCCAGGAGACAGGGTAATGGTGTTCGGGGTTCGATCCCTTGGCACAGACAGTCGGCAGCTTAGCCAGTGACTGGAGGGGGGAGGATCAGGGGGGGGGGGGGATCCGAAGGGCAATATACTGTTACCAGCTTCCCGGAGAACACACACACACACACTCGATCGCCGTTTTCCACATTAGCGAGGTAGCGCTATGAACAGACGACTGAGCCGTAGAGGAAAAATCCTGGCTTGTGTCTCCCTCAGGGATATAATAGTACAGGAGGGGAGGATTTCCAGCACCCCTTGCTTCCGTCCATCTCGCTCGTCCTCTGTGTCACGCACGAGACGTGTGGGGGCAGCATCCTCCCCAGCTCAACCCCAGAGATAAAGAAAACGTTTTACTTCAAGAAAATCCTAAATCTTCTTTAATGAAGAGGAAGTCTCCCCACTGGAGAAGAGTCAGTTCCCGTCCAGTGGGTCAGTGGTTCTCGTGGTTGCCTCCTGCAGTGCGCTAATCCCGTCTTATCTCCCCCCCAGAGGCGGGTCCTGCCGGCCCCAGATAATGGCCACAGCCTCACAACGCCGTAAGGCTCCTCCCCACCTTATCTAACTTAGGCAACAACTTGATCAACGACAGACAAGTTCTTTCTCTGTAACTTGCCACGGAATCTCCACTGCTGAAGGGTTTCTTTTCTGAAGTCCGGGTCGTTACAGGGAGATGGTTTGGGGTGTTACACGGAGATGGGATGTTACAGGGGACGCTGGGGAGTCGAACGTTGTTTTCCGTCTGTCACCGGCACCGTCTGTTTCCCCGTCTGCTTCCAATGGTCCTCCTGTCTACGAGATCTCTGGGTCGGGTTGGCGGCCTCGACATATTCCCTTCTGGTGTTGGTCGGCTGAATAGCAGGTCTCCACTCGCCGGCACCACAATAATTGGAGGAGTGGCGGTGTGTGGATCCTCCTGCATTAGATTATCACCTTGTTATTGGTGGCTGTGCGTCGACCGTGGGCGTTGGTGGCACTGTTGGTTGTTGGTGACAGCAGCGGGTATTGGCAGCACTGGCGAGCGTTGGCACCCCAAGCTAGGATACTGTTATATTATGGATAGCCTACGCCAACAACACTATA
>JAYMFT010398301.1:0-19129 GCA_038088735.1 Panulirus argus
ATATATATATATATATATATATATATATATATATATATAAAGACGGATTTTACATCATTTTGATGAACTTCGCAGTGTGAGAAAAGCATCACTGAATTTGCTTGCACAGTTTATTGTAAATTAAAGGTTCTTCTTTTCCCATTTTCCTAGTATAGTTAACTACATTCTCATTAAAATGAGATTAATCAAATCTATACTGCCTCTTGGTTCACTCGCACATATCCATAGTTTATGTACAGTGTGCTAACATGAACAAAGGCTTCCTCAGTGGTATGAGCCCTTTTTTTTTTCTTTTTTTACTTTGCTCACTGAATTGTTCTGGTAAGTTGGATTAACATCATTCACACCACCTTCACACAATCGTGATACAATTTCCCAGCATCTTCATTACAAATGGGGGGCTGAAAAATCCCCTTCATTTATTACTACATTTCCAAAATAGGAACAGTTCCTAGAGCTACCTCATCACTAAGGAAGGAAAGGCAAGTACCTATAAAAAAATACATTAGAAATACTACATCTGCACATTTCTATTGTGGTAAACTCTCCTTGTTGTACCCTCAACTATGTTACAAAGATAGTGAACCTGGCAATTGCCATATGACCTATGTGGCTGTTCTGTCTTGGAAGAGTTTTGTTCTTGCATCATATTAGATTAGTTAAGGGTACCAAATTAACCACATACATATTCAAACTCAAATACCAACTAACCTGTCCCTCAACCCTGATAAACCTAATAACCTGGTTTTTATTCACATGCACTCTCAACTTTTGTTTTTACTCACTGATAAACTCAGTCACCAACTTCTGCAATTTCTCACCCAAATCTGCTACCAGTGCTGAGCAAACAACAACCAACTCACTTCTCAGGCCCTCTCGTCCCACACAAACTGCATACTCGCCTCTCTCCAAGACTCTTGAGATTTTCCCCCCTCACCACCCCATCCATAAAGAAATTGAAGAACCATGATGTCATCACGCCCCTGCCACAGTCCAATCTTCACCTGGAACCACTCACTCTCCTCTCTTCCTACTTGTACACGAGCCTTACATATTTGATGAACACTTCTCACTGCTTTTAGTAGCTTTCCTCCCAACATATATTCTTAAGATCTTCCACAAAGCATCTATATATATTATGTATATATATGTATATATTATCCCTGGGGACAGGGAAGAAAGAATACTTCCCATGTATTCCCTGCGTGTCGTAAAAGGCGACTGAAAGGGGAGGGAGGGGGGGCTGGAAATCCTCCCCTCCAGTTTGTGCTTTTCCATAAAAGGAGCAGAGAATGGGCCAAATGAGGATTTTCCCTCTAAGGTTCAGTCCTCTGTTCTTAACGCTACCTCACTAATGCGGGAAAAGGCGAATATGTATAAAAAAAAATATGTATGTTTCAAGAGGTCACAGTGGTGCTCATGATCTGGTATGTACATAAAACCACGAGGAAAATGAAGCACAATAAGTTCCCAAGAATGAGATAGAAGACATAGAACAGTCAGTTGATATACAAGGAAGAGACATAGCTAATACACCATCAGTAAACAAGCATTACCATCCAGTAACACTTGTTTACACTAATGGAGTCGTAGCTATGTCTCTTCCTAATATATCAACTGATTGTTCTGTGTCTTGTATCTCAATTCTTGTATCTCCCCTGACGATGTGATCATTACATGAAAGTGAACTTGGGAACTTGTCGTGTTTCGTTTTCCTCGTGGTTTTATGCATATGTATATGGACTGAACCAGGGTATGTGAAACTTCTGGGGTAAACCATGGAAAGGTCTCTGGGGCCTGGATGTGGATAGCGAGCTGTGTTTTCAGTGCATTATACATGACAGCTAGAGACTACGTTTGAGTGGATGTGGCCTTTTTTCGTCTGTTTCCTGGCACTACCAAGTTGATGCAAGGGGTGGCAATGCTATTTCCTGTGGGGCAGGTTGGTACCTGGAATAGATGAGAGTGAGCAAGTACGAATATGTACATCTGTATGTATGTATGTATATGTTGATATGTATAAGTATGTGTTGCTCATATATGTACATGTATGTATATATGTGTGTATATGAGTGGATGGGTCTTTCTTCATCTATTTCCTGACGCTACCTCACTGAAATGGGACATGGCTTTTAAGTATAATAATAATAATATATATATATATATATATATATATATATATCATTATTATTATTATACTTGATCACTGTTTCCCGCATCAGCGAGGTAGCGCCAGGAAACAGACGAAAAAAGACCCATCCCCCCACATACACACATATATACATACATGCACAGTACATATATATACATACCAACATATACATACACATGCATATACACTATACATATTCACACTTGCTCGCCCCCATCCACTCCTGATGCCACCCAGCCCCACAGGAAATAGCATTGCCACCTCCTGCGCCAGCGAGGTATCGTCAGGAGACAGACGAAACAGCCACATTCGTTCACACTCAGTTTCTAGCTGTCATGTGTAATGCACTGAAACCACAGCTCCCTTTCCACATCTAGGCTCCATAGACCTTTCCGTGGTTTACCCCAGACGCTTCATATGCCATGGTTCAGTCCATTGACAGCACGTTGACCCCGGTATACCACATTGTTCCATTTCACTCTGTTCTGGTTTTCTGAAACATATATCTTCTTTGTCAACCTTTCCTCACTCATTCGTTCCATATGCCTAAACCATTTCAACACACCCTCTTCTGCTGTCTCAACCTCACTTTTTTTATTACCATACATCTCTCTTACCCTTACATTACTTATTCAATCAAACCATCTCACACCACATATTTTCCTTAAACATTTCATTTCAAACATTTCCAACACAACATGTGTAAAATGGAGACATGCAAGTAAGCAGCAAGCTGGACCACTTAGAGTAAGCAATTTCCCTGATGCTGTGGTGCCCAGGCTGATCTCTCCCATCTCAGTTTCAGGTAGAAATGTTACAATGGACAAACAGTTTGCCAGTTACAGACTTAAACAAAACCAGCTAAAGGACATTATCCTGACTGTGGTGGGTATGTGAACAATCAAAATTCTGATGATTTGCAAAGCTTTGCAAAAGCAAAAGCATCAAAGATGAATGTGACCATAGAGTCTAATTAATGCAACCAAGATGTCACAGCTCATAAAATACATAAGATGGGAATAACCGGAAAAATTGAAAGACTGATACAGAACTTTTTAACAAATAAACATTTCACAACATATTAATGTAAACCAGGCCATTTCCAGTGCCTCCATGGTGAAAAGTTCAGTCCCCTATCTCCACTCTTTTATCTGACTTTGATGCAAACAAGTCAAATTTCCACATCAATCTCTTCAAGTGATATTCAAGGAAGACAAAATCTTGCTGTTAAAAGGAGATGAAAGGCTATAAAGAGACATACTGAACAAGAAGTATTCCAATGGACCACCAAGAACGACATGCTTTTCAATGGGGTAAATTTCAACTTCTTAGGTATGAGGAAAATGAAGACATTGACAGAGAATACCACATGGATACAGAGACTGCCATATCTCAATGAAATTATGTAAAAGACCTTGGAGTAATATTGCTAAATAATTTTACCTTCAGCGAACACAACAAAACATCCAGAAGGATGATCTGATGCATCCTGCTGACTTTCAAGTCATGGAAAGAAAATCTATGATGATAATTTTCAAGGCACTTATTCTTTCATGAAGAGAAGTACTGTGAATTAATATCACCCTACATAACAGGTGAAACTGCAGAATTGGAAAGAGTGCAGAGATCTTTCATGGCCCATATAAACATAAGGGAACTAAATTACTGGGAAAGGCTGAAATCACTGAGACTGTACTCTTTGGAGCACACATGGTAGAGGTATATCTTCAAATACAACTCAAAAATTCTAGAAGACATGGTCCCCAACATACACTTGGATATAACTTCCTACTGGCAAGAGACATAAGGAAGTCTGTAAAAATGCTACCTCTAACAACAAAAGGTGCAATATGCACAAAGAGAAAGAACACCATAAACATCCAGGGTGCAAGATTATTCAACAAACTGCCTCCACTCTTAAGAAACAACATGGTATGCACAGCAGAGAAATATGAAAGTGCCCTAGAAAAGCAAAAGGCTGTTGAAGTAGAAGCCAACTAAAGAGTACTATAGGTATCCTACTGACATAATGCTCCATGAGCATTTTTGGAAAATGAAACTTCATCTATATTCGGTTTCCAAAGTGATGTAATACTAGTAACCCACATCCCTAAAAAAATAAAAGCATTGTTAACAATATACATCATGATTCAAAAACTGACCTGATTCTGGTAATATGAAGAAACTATAAATCATTGAAATTTATAAAAAGAAGGAGAGGTTCACATGGCATATTAGCCATCAGCATTGTACAACTCTTCATGAAACATTACATTGGCCCCTGGCTGTTTTATCTCAAGAAAACTTGTAATTAATTCTTGTCTTCCAGTCATAAATCCTCAGAACTCATTCAAGAGTCAGTTTTCCATGAAGAAATTACTTCTGAAACTCGCAAAAGATTATCATAAGAAGTGACCGAAGAATAAGACCTTCAATATTGAACCTAAACCCCCAAAAAATCAAGAACAGTACAGAGGTGTAAGTATGTAAGTGAAGAAACTTTGTGATACCTGTGGTGAACATGCACATTCACCACAGTTAGCCGAGATGGCTCAGACAACTGAATGCCATAATCAAGGCCATCTCATTAATGCTATGTATATACATACACCCTAGCCTAAGCAAGGTACCCATTTTATCAACCATCCCCTAAAGGAGCATGAACAGCATGGTTGACTGCAGAGCAACAGCTGCAACCAGAATTTGAATCTATGCACTTGAGTGGGCAATCAGTGAATTTATCAAGGTCAGTGATAATACACACAACACCAAGGAGGTCCATCCAGTGATTTTGGTGTCAATAAATGGTATTAAATACAAAAGATTCTCAGTACCTTTTCTTTTTATGTTGGAGACTCCAGTCACGGACAAAAGTCCACATCAAGAACGGGCCCTAATTGAAATATTGAGAGAATTGGGCGGGGGGACAGAAAATATTTATGAATTTTTGAGGAAGTGAAAGACCTGTCTTTTGAAATGAGCAAGCTCATAGTTATTGGGAAAGTCATGGGAAGGTAGAGAGTTCCAAAGCTTCAACGTGTAGGGAAAGAAGCAGTTATCAAAACAGCACACCCTTGAGTTGCCAATGGCCACACAATAATCATGGGATGCAGCAGCTTGCCGAGTATTGCAGAGCTAGCAAGTGGTGGGGATACACAAGCAGCCAGCTCTCAGGAGCAAAAGCCAAAGTAATACTTATAGAAGAGGAAAAGTGAACCAACACTGTGGCGTAGCTAGGTTCCATTAGAAAAAGTAAGGCATCTACATTTATGTTGTCCAACAAATGCTGCTTTTAGTTCAAACTGTCTCAAGAAGATATTCATATCACAAAAATATTTCTTTACCTTTGTGTGATATTTTTGGCAATTACAACAACTGTCAGAAGATTCTGATCAAACAGTTCTGCTTGATCATATAATTTAAGGAATATTCACTGATATCATTCAAACATTGATGCTTTTAGTTCAAAATAATTTGTAGTATTAAAAAAAATGGCTCCACTTTCTTAATAATGCTCTTTGTAAACAATGTGATATCAATCATCAATTTGTTATACTTTCCATTTATCCTTAACCAACAAGACCAAAAAATAAATTAAACAATATGCCATAGAATCATTCACATACTGTTTACATGCACACACAGATATCTTTATGAATCTAATACTTGCGAGTGTGTGTGATTACTATTTGTGTTATTACTGAGAGAGTTTTGCACTCATGTTGCCCCATCTTTTTAACACTGTATATAAGTACTATGTCTTTACTCCAATGTATGTATGTATGCACACACACACACACACACACACACACACACACACATCCCAGCCTATGCTAGGCACCCATTCTACTAACCATTCCCAAGGAAGATGAACACCTTGGTGGACTGTGGAATGGCTGCCTCTACCAGGACTCGAACCTAAGCAGGTCTATTCCCAGGTTGCCCATGCACGCATATATGTGTGTGTGTGTGTGTGTGTGTGTGTGTGTGTGTGTGTGTGTGTGTGTGTGTGTGTGACAAAATTCCTAAAATGAAGGATGTTCTGCACAGAAAGGGTACAAAAGCTGTGTATTAAATTTTGCGCCAAACCCCTCCCTCTAAATTCTGATCGTCGTCCTCACTTTATCACACCTAACTCCATACAGCAAGGGTGCAAATGCAGGATATTAAATCTTATGCCAATCTCCCTTCTGTAAATTGTGATCACCCTCCCCACTTTATCATACCTAAACTCTAAAATTTTACAATTCAGTACTGCTTCAGACCAGCATTTTATCAACTATCACAATGAAAATGCAATTATTTTCCTTAATAATGATAATAATGGTAACTGTCCAGGTAAAGTAGTAGTTCTTTGCCAGGATGCTGTTTCTTAATAGATTTGAACACGACAGGAATCATGATCTCCTTACAATAAGAACTGAACAGTACACAAGAGAGAGAGAGAGAGAGAAAGAGAGAGAGAGAGAGAGAGAGAGAGAGAGAGAGAGAAGGGGAGGGGGGAATCATACGTGTAATTTACTCAAAAGCAAGTCCTCAAAAAGTTGGTTGGGCCTAAGAGAGGTACACTGAAGGGTAAAATAAAACTGGGGAATTGAAGTGCCTGTTAAGCCTTTCCACTCTACTTCTTTATACAACAGGATGAAACTGATATCAATACATCCCTTACATTTAACAAAAGTAATTTGGAGCATCTTTTTTATGCTAAATAAATTGTGAAGAGTGCTCCGGACTGCTTAGCTTTGGTCTAATTCACTTCTACTAAATGTATGGAGTACACTGAGAAGAATTTCTTCCACATATGATATACCTGTGGGGCCTCTAAAGTAAAATCTTAACATCTTAACTACTGTGTCTAAGGTACCAGTAACATTTTAGCCTTGACATTCTATTTCTTTAAGTAATTCGATGGAAGTGATGTCAACGTATTTCTTGTACTTAGTAGAACCAATTTAGACCAGCACTGTGTAACATGCAGCATTTTATTAATCCTATGATAAAAAACATATGGTAGTGAGGAAGACTACATACAATCAGGGAAAATGTATGGTTGATTTACAGATAAGTGGGTAAAACACTACTAGCAATTAACAGAACCTATAAAAACTTTAACCTACCTTCCTCAAGTAAATGCAACTCATCTTGATATTCAGTGACATGGTTGAAATAAACTAGGCATTCCTATGTCATGCCAACTAGCAAAAAACATAAAAAAACAATGATATATCAAGTAGCTGGTGATACTGCAGCCCAGCCTCTGCCCAAGCAGCAGCTGGGGTGTATATGTCCAAGTACTTCTTTTCCGTTTACTGCAGCTTGGACATTTACGTTCCAGTACTTTCTTTTCTTCTGTTCACAGAAGCTTTGGCATAAACTGATACCATGATATTTCACACATCTTTAATGAGATTTTCCCATTTCATACTTACCTAAAATACCCTTATCACTCTAATACACATAAAACTCTCAAAATTTATGAGACCAGTTGGGCTGGTGCACCAAGTTTACTTTTTTTCCATGAGACTGAAATGGTACAGCAAAACATGCCCAAATCAAGGCCATCTCAGGTGAAAGGAAAAACATAAGAAAAAAAGTAGAAATTAATCAGGGCTCTACAGGTGTTTGTACAACTTACTCTTAAAGGAAGAAAGGTTCTATGAAGAGAGGAAGACAAAAGAAGGAAGAGAATTCCACAGCTTAGCTGTTAAGGGGAACAAGGAGGTATCATAAGTCAATCCTCGAGTAGCTGGTCTCAAGTTAGAACTGTGGGTAGCAGCAGCCAAATGCATGCCCCATGCACAAGCCTTAGGGGCATGGACACTTGGTGACTTCACGAGAGTAGTGGCCAAAATAAAACCTGTTGAACATAAACAAAGCAGTAACATTACACTGGACAAATAGGGACATTTGAAGAGAGGTGATGCCATGAGAATTAATGAAATGGAAGCCTTTTAATTCTGCTCTAGTTACTAAAGAGGTGGAGGGTGAACCTACCCCAGAGGTGTGAGCAGTACTCCAAACTTTGGTGAATAAAACCCCTGCTGATATGAAATAGCTGGTCACAAGAAAATGCTCAGAGTTCTTTCACTGCCCATATCATTGTGGTAAAGGAATTAAAGTACTAGGAATGGCTGAAATCTCTGTGACTATATACCCAGGACAGCAAACAGAAGTATAACATCATCTATAACGGGACAATCCTAGAAGGTATGCTGCCCAACTTACATACAGAAATAACATCCTACTGGAATAACAGGCGTGGAAGACTCTGTAAAATACTACCTCTGAAATCCAAAGGTGTAATATGCACAAAAAGAGAGAACACTTGAAACACCTGGGACTCAAGATTCATCAACACCTTGCCAGATAACATCAGAAACAGGATGGGATGCTCAAAAGAAAAGTTTAAGAGTGCAGTGGACATGTACATACGTACCTGCAAAGTGTACCAGACCAACCAGCACCTATAAAATACTCCCAGCTTTTGGAAAGCAGACTTTGTGATATTGGTTATATGTGGTTTCAATGATAAAGTGAGGAATATGGTTAACCAATATCTATGATGTTAGCTGAGATGGCATGGGCATCCCATTAATGCGATCTCTCTCTCTCTCTCTCTCTCTCTCTTTGAACCTATGCACCTGATCCTGAGTAGCCTGTAAATGCATCATGGTCAGGAATGCTAAACATTACACCACAGTAGTCCAAGCTCAACAAGTTTTTGTTATTACATGACTGAACTGTGTTCTGAAACTGAACCAAGCGAAAAGTACAATTCTTAGAGATGTAAAAAGGTGTGTTTCAGTATTAAAGTTGACAAGGTTATTGCTTTCACACTCAAAGTTACTGCACATGTCTGTACTGAGTGAGCAAAAAAATATGATCAGAAAAAGAAAAAGTATAAAAGGAAGAAGAGGAAGAAAAGTGAGATGAAGTATGTAAGGTTGCATCATCAGCATAAAAATACATAAAATCAGAGTAAGAAAAGGGATCATATATTGAGAGGAGAAAGAGAGTAGGCAATAGGTCAAATCACAGAAAAACACCACTATTGATAGAACAGGAGGGGGAAGTCACTTCCTTGATCACTACGGCAATGAAACAGCCAAAGAGGATATCATGCATTTGCAAACAAAGATAAATAAAGAAAACCAAAGGAAGAGAATATAGAGAGCAAAGACTTATGCCACTCTCCAAGTTTTTTATTCCTTTTTCTTTTCTTATGTTGAAGTCCCCAGTCATGGACAAAAAGTCCACTTCAAGGCCAGGCCTTAGTTGAAACAGAATTATGAAGCAGGAAAAGAAGAGACAAAGCATTTATGAATTTTGGATGAGGTGAAAAACCTGTCTTTTGAAATGTGCTAGGTCATAGTTATTGGAAAAGACATAAGAAGGTAGAGAGCTCCAAAGCTTCAATGTGTAGGGAAAGAAGCAGTTATAAAAACAGCCCACCCTCGAATTGCTGATGGACACATAGCAGCTTGCCAAGTATTGCATGGCCTAGCAAGTGGTGTGGACAAACAAGCAGCCAGCTCTTGGAAGCAAAAACCAAAGTAATACCTATAAAAGAGGGAAAGTGATCCAACTATGCGGCATAAGGCAAGGGAGTCAAGTTTGGAAGTTAGCCTAGGACAGTTTATAAGTCGAACTGCTTTTGACTCAACTTTGTCTAGTAAGGATGCAGAGCTAGAACCACCCCAGATGTGTGAGCAGGACTCCATACAAGGAAGAATCAATCCTTTGTATAAACAGGACAACTGTTCAGAAGAAATGAGGTTTTGACATCTAAACAGAACAATCGACTTCTTACAGGCAGGCTTAGCTATTCCAGTAATGTGGGGTTTCCAACAGAGAGTGGATGTTACAGTAATACAAATAATCCCTCAATCTAACGGACCCTGATGTAATGGATCTTTGATTTAACGGACCAAGCAAATAATAATATATTAATGATTGAAAAAATAAAAAAAAAATTGAAAAATCTCAAACGTCGCACCATGTGCATCTCATATCATACTTGTTATTAGTAGTGTGGGGTATAATCTTTTTGTTTCAGTCTAAGTCTGCCTCATGCTATTATGCAGTCAGGTTGTATACAGAGAACTGTGACTTTATTTCTTTTACATAATTTTGTAATCCTTACAATTCGAAATGGCATCAAATGATAGAGGAGTTAAAAAAAAAAGCTTGTGAACTGCATATTGTATATTGTATCATAAAATGGTTACATTCGATTTAATGGACTTTCAGCATCAACGGGCACCCCTCCCCTATTAGTCTGTTAAATCATGGGATTACTGTCTATTCACTGAGTCAAGAGGTGAAATTACAAAACCATCAAAGGAGAGATGAGAGTTGTGAGGAGTTTTCAATAGAGAGATGGGTAGAAACTGGGTTGAGTTGTCAGCATATGAGTGCAATGGATTATTTGTGGAAGAGAGGAAATCACTGAAAATAGGAGAAAAAGTGAAAGGGACAGGAAAGAACCCTGAGGGGCACTGCTGTTGATGGGGAGAAGGGGGGAGGCTGATCCATCAACAAACACAGAGATAGATTGGCCAGAGAGCAAAGTGAGGAAGGGAAGCCAAAAGAGGGGAGTTTAGAGATGAGACCCTGATGCCACAACCTGTCAAAAGTCTTAGATATGTCAAGGGCAGCTAAATATGAATCCCAAAAATCTTTCTGGGATGATGACCAGACATTACTAAGATAAGAAAGAATATCACCAGTGGATCTCACCTTATGGAAGCCATACTGATGATCAGAGAGAAGGCTGTGATTTTCGAGGTGTTTCAAGATATGGGAGTTGAAGAGGGATTCAAAGACTTTGGAAATGGTATATGTCAAAGCAATAAGACAATAGTTAGAGGGGACAGAATGGTGCTAAGATGTCAAAGATTCCAACACAAGTTTCAGCAAAATTTCTGAGAAAGTAAGACCACAGGTGTCACGTGTAAGATATCTTTAGTAGACCTAGCAGTGCAAAATCCATACTGGTTATCAAAAAGGAGAGGGGATTCAGAGCATTTGACAAAGTGAAGGTGTAGGAGAATTTCAAAGACACTGCCAGTACCAGTAGTCAGAGCAATGGGGTGACAGATGGCATAGTAAGAGCAGTCTCTTTCTTGAGGATGGGTTGCACCAAGGTATGCTTCTAAGTGGAAAGAAAAGTTTGGGTGTTTAAACAAAGCAAAAACAAGCAAGATCCAAAAGGTCAGCAATAGGTGTTTTAGCATTACATTTCGTGTAAACTCGATGTTTGGAGTGGAAATGAATAAAGATTATAGTTGGAGATCAGAAAGTGCAGAGGAGCAGCAGCATTGGACAAGTGGATTTCAGAGGGAAGTAAAAGATCAGAAGAGAAGGTTGATTAATCAGATGGTGACCAACAAAGGGAAGTTTAGGAAATAGACAGTGACTGTTGTAGAAATGGACAGAAAAAGAGCTAGGTCTAAGAGCTATAGCTATAAAAGGGGGATGGATCCCATTTGCATGATGGCATTCAAGTAGACCCTGGGATCCATCCAACCCCTCTAAACTAGTGTTACTGCTCTGTGTCAGTGCTGGAGAGTTCTGTAATGCTTCTACTGTCATATATTACTGAGTCTGCAAAGTAAGAAAAAAATAGGAAAAGATATAACATGTATGAGTTTTGTGTTGTCAAGTGTTGTTTATGAAAAAAGCATGTGGGATTAGGGTAATTCTTCAGTAATTCAACCATTTCTCCTCTTTTCCATCCTAATCAATCTGTTGCTAATTGTTTAACTAGATTAGAAGCAGACTCCCTTAGAACTCAAGGAGGTATGCCATCTTAGCAATACACCTTGTCCAACTGGAACTGGAAGAGTATTTGGAAGACTTTGCATGAGGAGAAGACAAGAGATTACACAACCAAGGTTCAGTGGTTGTGGAATAAAAGTTCAATCATCAAAAGTTGAGTAAGAGGAAAAAAATGGTACAAAAAAAGAGTAGCTTTATCAGCTGAAGAGTTATCAACAGATTGATCAGGTTGGGAGAGAGGAGAAAAGATTGAATTACAGAAGAATTACCCTAATCCCATACACACTTGTTTTCATATGCAACACCTGACAAAGCATAACTCATACATATATTTATCTCTTTTGATATTTTTTCTTACTTTGCAAACTCTGTTATTTATGGCAGAACTATCCAGCACTGATTCGGTGCAGTGCCACCAGATAAGAGGGGTCAGATGGATCCCAGGGTCCACTTAACTGCCATCATGCAACTGGGATCCATACCACTTCCACTGCTACAGCTCCTAGACCTGGCTCTTTTCCTATTCATTTCTGCAACATACACAGTAAATATTCTCTGTTGAAGGCCATCTAATTACCTCCTCCCATGAACTTTTACTTTTCTCTGAAATCCAGCTGTCCAATGCTGCTTCTCCTTTGCACTCTCTAATCTCCAACCATGATCTCTACCTTCGTTTTCACTTCAAGTGTTGTGTTTGTGCCAATTGTAATACTAAAGAACCTATGGCTCAACTAGTGCATCTTGAGTCCCCTAACTTTGATGCCACCTGCCTGAAAATCTATCTACCTTGTATTACCTTGTTTTTGTGTTTCATTTACTGCCCACCTCCTCCCAATTCCTTCAACTATACACAACTCTCTAAATACAACTCTCAGACTATCTAACTATTTGCCTTAAATCTCTACTCTCTTCTCATCCAAATGCTGAGATCCTCTATGTGGATGACTTAAATGTACACCACAAGGGTTGGTTAAGCTCTAAGTTGGACAATTTCAGTAGATCCAAGACCTTTTCTTTTTTTCTCCTTAATGATCTGAAATGATTAATTATACACCATACCCAAATTCATAACCGTCACAACCACTTTTCTACCTCAACACCCTCCCACTATACATACTTCATTCCTGCCCCATTAGGGTTCTCTGACTACAATCTTATTTTTTTTACTTCTAATCAGGCATGCCCATCCTTTATCCACCTCCAACCCTCAAAATGCCAACTTTAGCACTTTGGGAGAGCTCAGTGGTTATCACTGCTCAGCTTCTTTGTTGACTTCCCATAGGATGGGTACTGCTTCTCTGGTTGGGATCCTCATGTTGTGTTGAACACAAAGAAGTTATCTTGGCTGGGTTGGAATCCTACAACCTACTTCTAAACTTTTTCTCCTCAATCATGATTTGATCACTCCTACTCAGATTTCTGTTGCATCTAGGATGGTGTACAAAACTCTTCCGTTACCCAAAAACCCACTCTGCTTTCATATCTGCTCTGAATAATTGCAAACCTGTTCTTCAAAGAGTTAAGAATCCTTTCATAAAGAGAAAGCGTGTTGACAACTCCTTCTTTGGTCCTTAACCAAAAGCATCTAAACTATTTCTGTAATTCAACCTTATCTCCACTTTTCTGACCTGATCAGTCTATTACTAACCTCCAACTGATACAGTCACTGTTTTTGGCACCTTGTTTTCCTAACTCATCTTTGGATGATTCAGATTCTATTCCTTCATCCCCTTCTCCTTCCTCTGAACCTATGCCATCTCCTATTTTCTCCAGCAGGTACTTTCCCAGATGCAGATGGACAAGGCGTGTGACTCAGATGGCATGCCTCCTCATTTTCTAAGGGAGTGGACTTCTAAGCTAGCACTACTCCTTGCTTGACTATTTTGCCTCTGCCTAAAACCCCAGACTTTCCCTTCCACTTGGAAGCATACCTTGGTTTAGCACATCCCACAGAAAGGAGACTGCTCTAATCCCTGCTACTATCACCCTAATGCTCTCACTTTCGCTATCCTCAAAGTCTTTGAAGCTCTCCTTGACTTTCATTTTTCTCAAGCAATTAAAATCCTATTATTTTCTTCCAGATCACTAGTATGGATTTCATGCAGCTAGATCTACTCGGGCATTCTTATGAGTGAATCACCTCTGATCCTCCTCTCGCAAGGACTTAAGCGAAACTTTTGTTATAGCCCTCAACATCTTCAAAGCATCTGACAGGGTGTGGCATGAGTCTTTCCTTTTCAAACTCCCTTTCTTTGGTTTCAGTTTTCCTGTTCTCTAATGCAAAACTTCTTCACACGCAGTTCCATCACAGTCGTTGTCAATGTTGCAACTCCCCCCTCCTATCCAATCAATAGTGGTGTTCCTAAGGGTTCTGTCCTATCACCTACTCTCTTTCTTCTCTCAATAAATGATCTCTCTTCCACTTTTAGACCCATTCAACTTTATGCAGATGATTCCACTACACATACATCAAATAACTTTTCCTCCCCTTCTCCTTTTAATACTCATTCTCTTTCTCATATTGATCTCGTTTCCTCTATGTGCAGCATTTAAGATTGGGGATGCAGTAACCTTGTAAAATTTAATAGTGCTAAAAAACATCATCTCCCTTTATCTCTTTCCAAGAATCATTTGCTTCTCTCCGTTCAATTTCAAAACACCACAATTCAACCCTCTCATAATAAAACTTGTTGGGCATAACCATATTCTCCACTCTGTCCTGGATACCCCACATAAGTAACACCACAAAGTTTGCTTCCCAAAAGCTCAGAGCGTTGTAAAGGTGCTGTAATTCTTTTCTTGTGAGCTGCTGTTTCATATCTATAGGGGTATCATTCTCCCAAGTATGGAATACTGATCTCACATCAGGGGTGGCTCATCCCCCACTTCACTATTAACTAGTCGAATCAAAAGCCTTCCATCTCATTAATTCTCCTAGTATCACATCTCTTCAACCTTCCCTTTCCGTTTGCTGTGATGTTGCTGCTCTCTCTCTCTCTCTCTCTATCCTAAAAGTATTATTTTGGCCATTGTTCTCATGAAGTATCTGCAGATGTCCCTACCACTAATGTTTAGATCCATGGCACACAATTAGCTGCTGCTTATCATAGCTTCTCTGTGAAGACCAGCCAGTCAAGGAATGGCTGTCATGATACCTTCTTCCCTGAACAACTAAGCTAAGGAATTCTCTTCCTTCCTTTGTGTTTCCCTCTTCATATAACCCTTCTTCCTTTAACAATCAGGTCTACAAATACTTGCAGAGCCCTGACTAATTTCTACTTTCTTTCTGTTCAACTTTTCTCTTTCACCCAAGATGGCCTTGGTTTGGGGCATGTTATTTGCACGTGTTATGTCAGTCAAAAAAAAATAATAATTAAGAACCATACAGATTCATCAAGAGTGAAGTCAGCACACTTTCATTTCATTAATATGTGTTTCACTTTAAAAAGAAGAGCTCTGCAGTAATTCAAATCAGAAATGAAAAATGACTGGGTTTTGGGGATGGGAAGAGCTTCATATGATTGCTATCTCCACATCTTGATTGGAGATCAGCAATAGAGATTTCCTCACCGAATACTCAATTCCAAGGTACACTTTGTTGAACAGGGATAGGAAAAACAAAGTGCATGGTGCTGTCCTGCTCTTTTCTAAAGCTCGTTTAAATCCCGTAGAAAAAACTGTTGCAGCCACTGGGTATGCAGACTTTATTTTTGTAGAAATCAAAGATAACTTACATAAGAAAATAACTATACGACTACTTTAGAAGCACTACACATACACCAGATGTAGACAAAAGATTTTATAATCAGTTAACAGAAATTTGTAATGAACAAGATTCTATCATAGTGGGAGATTTTAACATGCCGCTATCTAAATGGGGAGAATTCCTTTCCAGTAGTTCCAAGCATGGACTCTACCTAAATTAGCTTGGCAGTGCTCAAATCCAATTAGTCAAGAAACCTACTCGCAACATAAATATATTATAGTTAGTTCTTGATACAAATGAGGAACTCATTCATAATGTTAAAGCTGGAGAAAAGTTTGGTTTCAGAGATCAGCGGCAAAATACTTCTAAGGTCGCTTTCAATAGTGCATGTAATGTTGGTCAAAATGAAAATTGCAATAAAATACCCTATTTTAACCATGCAAATTTTGATGATCTTCGCATTACTCTTCAGAGGCAAACCTGGGAAGATATAGTTAATATAAATGACATGAACGTAGTCTGGAAAAGTTTCACATAAACCTTCAAAGCAGCAGAGGGAACATACGTACCAATTCATAGTATATGGTGTATTTCTAAAACAAAACCAAGGTGGTGGTGTGAAATAAAAAAGTACCTGATGTCTAAGAAAGTAAATCATAAGAAACTGAGAGAATTCAATAACCAAAACAACAGAGTAAGTTATGTAAATTTGTGTATAGAAAGAGAGTTTTGACACATTAAACATCAACATGAAGCATAAATTGCTGAAAATAGCAAAAAAAACCCTAAGGAGTTTTACAGTTATAACAGAAATAAGAATCATTACCCAATCAACAGGTCCATTACTTATGGAAAATGGTGACTTGGTTCAAGACAACAAAGCCAGGGCAAAAATAATAAATGACATTTTTACATTAGTATTTATGATTATCGAAGACAACCCACGTCCTGAACCTACTTCACTGATAAGTGAGGCGAACATTCTTCAACAAACCGACATAAAAGCTGAGGACATACTTTAAGCAATAAACAGAATGAAACTAAGTAAACAGCAGGCCCTGAAAAGGTTTATCTGAGAACAATGAAAGAGGCAAAAAATAAGATAGTTAAGCCCTTGATTGCTCTTCAATAAATCAGTTGCTACAGGAAAGTTCCAGATGAAAGGAAATTTGCCAATGTAACACCAATATTCAAAAAAGTTTAAGTCACTGCCTGGAAATTATTATCCTATTAGCTATATGTCTGCAGTTGGAAAACTTATGGAAACTATCATTCAAGACAGAACTGCAAACCATATAGAGGACCATCATTTAATAAACGATTCTCAGCATGGTTTTCGACAAAATCGCTCATGTTTGACAAATCTGAATGCTGGTTATGTGCAAAACATAAATGAGGAAAAAGACTTGGGTGTAATAATTTCTGGGGACCTAAAACTAAGTAAGCAGTGCACTGAAGCAGTGAAAAGAGCAAACAAAACTGTTGGTTTCATAGGTGCAGCCTTTGAACTTAAGTCCAAGGAAATTATCCTTACTCTTTACAATTACTTGGTTCATCCACATCTTGAATATTTGTGTTCAGTTTTGGTGACCCTAGCTAGAAAATAACATAAACAGAATGGAGGGAATACAGCATCAAGCAATCAAGATGATTCCCGGATTGAGAAAAAAAACCTACGAGAGGAGATCATAAAACTTGAATCTACTTAGTTTAGAAAAGAGAAGGCTAAGAGGTGATGTAATAAAATCATTCAAAATGATAAAAGGTTTTGATAATTTTGATCTATCAAATTACCTAAGAGTTGATTTATTTGATTTTAATCATAGTAATGGATACAAACTTGTGAGCAAACGATTTACCTCAAACAAAGTAAAGTACTTTTCTTCAACAGTTAACATATAGAACGATTTGCCACACAGAGTTTTGAAAGCAGTACCATAATTACACTTAACTAAAGACTTGATAAATGTCTTGCTTCAAGTCCACCAATTTCATTATTTGTCAAAATGACAATTTTCAGGTTAATCTCTTTGAATTATCTCTATGCCCTCTAACTTTTCCCACACTATTCTGCATAGTGAGCCAGCGCTTCAGAGGTTGTCAAACTGCACTCCTCTTACCCACATAGCTTTCTGCTTCATCCAACCACACATGAACTACTGGCATTTTATCAACAAACATGCAATCTTTCCTTGTCATACATGACACTTAACACTCAACTCACACAGCTCATTCTTTGTATTTTAGATTTTCTTGTGTTGAGCACTATTCACTAGCCCTACCTTTTGGCAGAATGGTAGAAGTAGAGAGAATTTGTAGGTAGGAACATTTTAGCAGGAGCATTAGGTAGCAACATTAGGTAGAAGTAGTAGGTAGGAGCATTCAGTGGTAGTAGTCAGTAGGAATATTAGGTGAAGCCTTTGCAGACACTGCACAAGAGTTGCCCTCTGCCAGTGGCCTGTTAAGGGTTAGGCACTAAAAGCAAAGCAGGGGCACTGGAATTCACTAGTTATAGAGACCCTATTGCCATAGCCAGCCCCTTGAGGGAGTTTCTGTTGGAACAGGCATCAGAGACAAAGACAGATTCTGTGAGTTTCTGAAATCTTCCCCTATCACAAACAGCCTCAAAAGGATCTAATGGTCTGTTACTGTTTGAATTCCTTTGTATTCCTCCCTTCCTTTGCACCCCCTGATGAAACGGGCTTCAGAGCGGGAGCAATCAAACCATGATTGGGGGGAAAATGAATTTTAAGATAAAATGTCCGGCTCCATTCCAGCAAGACAACCTCTGCTGTGTTCAACACAACACAATGCATCCTGGCCAAAGAATCACTACCCAACCCAGAGAAAGTCAAAAATGAAGCTGCACAGTGATGACCATAGACCTCTCCCACAGTGCCAAAGTTGGCTTTTTTGGTGGGGAATAAAGGGCGGACATGTCCAATTAGAAGTAATAGAAATACAGTTGCAGTCAGAGGACCCTAAGTGGCCAGATATGGCGTATGAATTGCAGAAGGGTTCAGAGACTGGAAAAAAGGAATTGGAAAAGCAGTAGTGACAGTTAAGATCTAACCAATCTTTATACTGTATATTGTAATCCCATATAGATGATCTCTGCACATGGATATGAAGAGAGCAAAGCTTCTGGGCAAGAAGTCAAATAGTCAAAAGAGCTGTAAATAGTTGATGGAATGGGGGGGGGGGGGTTTGGAATAAATGTAACGTAAAAGGATAATAATCGTGGGCAGAGAGATACTGAGCCAGATAGCATTAAAGTTGAGACTCAAGATCCACAAGGTGAGAAATAGGTGTATTTGAACTATAGAAAACACAAACTCCACCCTTGGAGCAGGAATTATGGTAGACAATATGACTGGAGATCTGTTCCTGCAAAGGACAGGTAGTCTTGGACAGTTGGGGGGGGGGGAGAGAGAGAGAGAGAGAGAGAGAGAGAGAGAGAGAGAGAGAGAGAGAGAGAGAGAGAGAGAGAG
>JAYMFT010398312.1:0-19128 GCA_038088735.1 Panulirus argus
TATATATATATATATATATATATATATATATATATATATATATGTGTGTGTGTGTGTGTGTGTGTGCGTGTGTGTTTCGTTAAGATGTACATTTCTGAAAGTGATTTAAATCAAAACAATGTCATGTTTATATACGAAATAATTAGAAGCAGTGTGAAGTTCTTGTTGAAACATCGACTACGACAAAATTGATTTTGGTGAACAAAAATGATACTTTTTTAACAAATAAATTCAGAAATGATGTATTAATGATAGTTGGAAATCAGTCATTGGTTTCATGGTTCCAAGACTTACGTGATAACCTCTTGAGTGGATGAAGTTACTAAACGTACACATCAAGAAACGAGAAAAACAAATGGTGTAACATGTACCTTTCCCCTGGGGTTCTTGTGAGATAGGCTTCCCCGGCCGACCCAGCCGCTGGATCTCCAACAGCAACCCCAGGACCTCTGCTTCAGGTATCCTCTGGACCCTTCCTTCATGTGACATCCCTACTTCTCCGCTCCTGGACGCCATCTCCATCAGCTCCTTGGCCAACGCCGTCAAACATTTCTTCTTATTTCTCTTAGACGAATGACAGTTGTCGCTGACGTTTCTGTTAAAGTGTTTCCTCAGTCCGGCCCTCGCAACCTGTACATAGCTGTCAGTTTCTGGATGAGCAAAACCCTTGTAGCTGACGTTAACTTGTTCCTCGAGGAAGCTGTCCAAGGGTCTGGGTAAGTTGCAGCGCCTGGTGACCCAAGGAAGTCGTATGTAGAACTTATTAATCCACTGCTCCGCTCGGCGAGTTAGGTAAAGTTTTGTCGCTTCGCTTCTGGTCTTGTTGTGGGGAATGGCTGCCTGAAGGCTTTGGAGATTTTTCTGGCCAACCTCCACCAGATGTAGGAGGTCAGTGAAGGTCTTACAGCTACGGAGGTGACTGTGATATGCGGGAGTGGAAGTGTAGGAGCTAGGCCTCACCTCATTTGTATCCCTGTTCAAAGCTTGCAAACACGGGGCACCTAGCACAAGGATCTGGATTATGACACCGAATTTCATGACTGATTTCTGTTTGTCGTCTTGTGGCCTGGATCTCTATATAGGTTCTCCTTGTAGAACCATTCAGTCTCAGATCTGTCAGCCTAATGCCTCTCAGTCACTGAAGCAATGCAGCATTCGCAGCTGTGACCTTTGTTCAACGTTCCTTATCGCTGTATCTGAAGTGTCATCACAACAACATACAAAAAGTAGTGTACCTCATGACCCAGAAAGGCTACAATGCACAAAACACCATTGTTCTACAACCCTTGTGTTTGGTTCCTACGTAATCGACAGACAATGCGCTGCACGTATATCGACAAATGCCAATAGGCTTCGTCGGCGTCTGCGCCGACACCGTGTATGGGACGGGGAGGGTCTGTAGCCACACACACACACAGCAAAACAGACTGGTCTGTGAGCTACGGCGGGGAGGACGGCTCAGTGGCTGTCGAGTAAGGGCCTTTAGGGCAGTGGGAAGCTGCCCTTTAATGCCCACTGATAAGCTGGTGATAACAAGGCTTGAGGGGTGGGTGCTATTGTCCCCGAGTCCTCCCCTTCCCCGCCTCTTATTCAGTTTCACTTTTAACACTTCATTCCTTGATAGAGGAATCGGGATCCTCCTACTGCTGCTGGCAGAGGCGTAGCACAAACCGTCAACACTCTCCTCAATAATCAGAATAACACTGGAACCTTATGTTTGTTTATGGTCCCTGGGCCTCGCGTCTGGACATTAAGATAACCCTGGCATCATTAGGCTTTGCGGTATACTAAAGATAACATCTCTAATATATCCTACCGGTTTTGAATGTAAATGTGTTACGCAGTTCATTGATTTTTTTGTGTAACTATTGCTCATAGAAACTTGAATGTATGTGTACTCTAACTTCACTCAAAGGTGGATTATCGCCATGTGAGCCATGAATACAACTGGATTATTATGATTAATCACATTTCAACGATTAATTGGATATAATCCCCAGCCACTGCAAACACAATGAAGCCATCACGATGCCAACAATTTCGCACGTCGAATAGGGTGTACCACACCCCCGCGGCTACCTAGAGCGCTGGGAAAGTTGTCGACTCTGGGAGAGGAAGAGTGAGAGCCTGCGCAGATGAGTGAGGGGTAGCAAGGGAGAGGGAGAGAGAGCGCTTCCTCTCCCGGATCAGACCTCCGCAATCTACATCCTGGGACGGCTGGATCGGCTCCCGTTTTCTGTTGGTCACTGCTGAGTTTTAAACCTTAAGACCTTCAGTATATTCTGGTGTGTCTGAACAATATATATATATATATATATATATATATATATATATATATATATGAGTGCTGAAAAATGAATTGCCAGAAGCGTATGCATAAATGTGAAAAAATGTATGTTAACAGTGAGCAGTGAAAACTACTACTCGAGTACGTGACTGGTCAATGTTTACATAACAGTCCCAACTGCTATGACGTAAAACAATGTGCAGTTGAGCAAAGGTTATTTTTTTATGTATAATAGGTTAAGCTGTGGTGGAGATGGTTTGTGTGGGCGTGAAGGTTGTGGTAAGAACTTCTACCATATCTGTGGTGGGGCCTCAAACTGTGTGGTGAAGGGCGTCTCCCTGTGTACCATCTTATGAGACAAGCTTTGTTGTGAAATGAGATAGACAATGGAGAGAAAATTCGTATATGAATAGTGATAGTTTTCATAGATATAAACCATAGCTTGTATCAGATGAATATTAATGTTTTATCAGAAATTTATCAGTTTTGTCTAAAAGGTCAGGTCAGGTAACGTGCCACAGGTCAAGTCAGGTCAGCAGCAATAACGTGTGTGTGTGTGTGTGTGTGTGTGTGTGTGTGTGTGTGTGTGATTGGTGACATTTCAGTCTACATAGCTCATGTGTGAGTATTCGTGTTCGCGCACACATGCACACAAATGTATACATCCTTATCTCGTGAAGAACTGATTACCACCACCTGTATCCTACAGGATCATTTGACTTCATGGGGTCCTATAACCAGACGGCAACGCCGGAGGAGGGCGTGGTGGTTCTCCCTCCTGCAGGAGGAGTGGCCGTCGAGAGTGTGGGACCAGACGGAGACAGCTTCACCACCTACCCCGTGTGGGCCTCCTTCAACGTTCTCATCACTCTCACTGGTGAGAAGCCCCATTTACCAATGGCCCTAGTACCGGACACTCCTCACTAGTGGTCCTGGTCATGAACCACTACCGGGGAACCTCATCACTGGTGGTCCTCGTGTTGGTCCAGGACCGGAACACGTTTCACTGGTGGTCCCCAGGGGAACAGCTTTTCCTCCATCCTTCCTCCGTCTCTTTCTGCATGATCTTCCTCTCGCCTCCTGCAGGCAGCAGTGTGACAGATCCTCACAGTGCACCACCACCCTGACACCACACCAGCAACAACAAACTTACAACATCAAATCAAGCAATCAGGACACTGCTTCGCCACAGCAACTCAGCATCCACAGCAACTCAGCATCTCCCTCTTAGCCTCTGTCAGACTTGAATCCAACCTGCAACTTCCAATCAGCCCTGGTTAACTTCTGCCCCACAACAAAACGCCAGCCATACTGGGCATAATATGTGACACACATGGTTTTCTCTCCCCACACCAAGAACATTAACAGAAACGCCAATTTAAGTAAACTAAACGCCGACACCAGTTTTAAACAAGAGAGAGAATCCCTTAGGGTCCCCAACAAACAATTCATCTGCTCCACCTTACACTACGCCTCACCTGCCCGGGCGTCCAGCTGTCAAAAGCAAGTATAGGATAGTTACAAACCACACAAACCAGAGCGCTTTGGAAAGTCAGCAGCTGTTTAGCAACCATAAATATTCAACACCTGCACAACGAAACAAAAATTTTCACAGTATGATCTGACCTCAGTATGTTCGGCACTCATTCCTTTGCAAAAGTAGTAAATCCTTCCGACTCGAACCACATCATAACCAACCATAACATTAAGGTCTATCTCCTCTGCTTCTTGGCTTAGGCGGAGTGGCCAACGGCCTGCTTATCCTGCTGTCTGTCCAGCGGTCACAGCTGGTGACGCCCCTCACCCAGCTGTTGGTTGCCCAGTGCGTCCTCAACCTGAGCGATTGTGTCCTGGCCGTACCCGCGAACGCCTTCCTGGTGGGGACGGGGGTTGTCTTCTCCGGCAGGGACGCCCTCTGTAGGGTAGTACTCTCATGGCTGTACGCCACTTGGTCCAACTTCTGCTTCAGCCTCTTGCTGATCTCCTCTCTCAGGTAGTCAACTCTCCACATCAGGTACAGTTACATGTGTCATGTGGAGTCCCCTCCCGTAATGAATACTCTAGTCTCATCTGCCAAGTAGAGTCATCCCATCCAACATGTCGCAATAATTCTCACAAACTAAAGTACATAGAAAACAAACATGAAACAAAGCTCAAACCTGCTAAAGTCCCGACCATTTGTTTTACAGCAGCGTCCCTATCACCTCTGGCCAACACAGTATGGCCTCCATATGGCTACCAGGCCATGAACTCTCCTGACAGTGCATGAACGTATGCGTCATATTGTCAATAACCTCTATGCATCATATGCCTCAGGTGAATGTTTGAAGAGACAGCACAACAAAGTCACTTTGTTTCTCAGAAACCTAATGCTTTTTTTCTGTCATTATTTTTATTCTTCTTCCTGACCCAAGGCTGTTGTATGTAGCTGCCCCTCTGCGCATGCACAGAGTGCGGAATCGAACAGTCGTGCGGACCGGATGCGTACTGCTGGTCGTGTCTCAGCTGGCCTGGATGGTCTCCTCTCTCCTGGTGGAGGAGCAGCCCTTCGGCAGCTCCCTCTGCATGACGGGCAGGTACCGGCCCTCTTCCAGCCGCATCCTGGCCTCTGTGGTCTTCAACCTGTGGTGTGTCCTCTTGACCTTCGCCCTCTACATCAGCCTGGCCCTCACCACCCCCGGCACCCTCGCCCCAGCCTCCACGGCCAGACACAGGAACATCATCACCGCAAGGGTCAGCACAGGTCACAGGTCACTGGGGTCATGGGTTACAGGTCACTTGGGTCATAGGTCATTGCGGTTGTGAGCCACAGGTCACTGGAATCATGGGTAGTAAAGCATGGGTCATTGGGGTTGTCGGTCACTTGGGTCATGGGTCAGAAGTCACTTGAGGTCACGGGTCACTGGTGTTGTGGGTCACAGGTCATTGAGACTGAGTCACAAGGGTGTCATGGGTCACAAGTCACTTGGGTTATGGGTTACTGGGGTCAGTGGGCAAATGTCAATCGAGTCATACATTATAGACAGAAGAACCTGGACACTTTATGCCACCTTCCCCTACTAGCCATTGAACCAGAACCCCTCCCTCCCCCCAGACGGGCTTGATCCAGTGCGTGTTCCTGCTGCTGACCTTCTTGATGCCCATACTGACGCGGGTCGCCAGCTACAGGGGCCTCATCTCCCCCACTCAGCTCTCCAGGGGAAACATGTTCTTCATCAAGATCTCCCAGGTAGGATCCTCTCACGCAGAATCCTCCCAGATAGGCCCCTCCCTAGTAGGTTACTCCCAGCTAGGTTCCCTCCAGGTACTATCCTCCCAGGTAGGCTACAGCATCTCTTCAGTAACCTATCACTACTTCCAAGACAGCTCATAAAATCTCTCAAGGAGACCAAAATGGCCTCTAATTTCGACCACATTATCTCTCAGGTACAGCTGTGAACGTCGCTAGTAGGCCACAAAATCTCTCAAGTCAGACCACTTATACCACAAGATTCCCTACATGAATCCTTAGACACAAATATTACAAAAGCCAAAGATCAATATATCTTTCTTACAAGTAATTTGGTACCTTACATCACCCCTATGTTTGTCTTGAGCCCAGATTTCCGATCACCCACTCCCGACCTTAACCCGACTTTCAAAATCCGGAGGCTCTAGGGACTAATTGCAGGTGTTTACCCTCCAAGGCTCATTACCCGTAATTATCGTCTCTGATACCCCCAGGGTCATTTGGTATAGTTGGTCAATTACGATTTTTTACTCTAAATTTGTAGAATTTTGTGATAATTTTTTTAAAAGCGTATGTAAAAACGGCGAAAATCGCCAAGTCTACACGTGTAGTTTGGCATTTTTGACACATGAAATTAATAGTAAAAGTGTATGGCATGAGGAAAATATACTGGAAGAACCTACCCTTAGCTTCATTATATAATACAACCAATACAGCCGTGTGAGAATTAATGTTTATTCTAACATTCAAACATACTTTTTTCCTTCTTTACACAAGGACCAAGTGTAACAACACGCGCCATAAGACCACTTCCCTACACCTTGCAGGCGTTCCTAAGGTAGGCATCCATTGGAGTTTGTGATGTCTTTCACACACTTCGGCGCGAAGAACAACGAAATTCTTATATGATCATAGATAGGATACCGCACTTGCTCTCAGGCTGACGCTGAAACAGCACATTGGGGCCATGGCAGCGGCGTATGCTGGCGCGAACTGTGTCCCTCTCGGCTCTGGAACGACAGGACCGGGGTTCGAGACACTCAAGGAGTAGTTAATGACAATACGTGACGATAACACAGAATGAACACCCATGCATCAGTATGGGATGCAAGCAGATGGGACAATTGATAGAAACTTTTTAATCTTGATTTCTTTAAACAATCTAATTTCCTTAAAAGGCTCTGAAGTTCAGATTATCTCGCCACTAGATATCGATTCGGAAAGATATTCTGATTTGATTTCTACAGCAATTCCAGTTTCCATAATACCTACAACATGTCTTGTTGACCGGATATTAGTCGTGTCGACAGGTCTGAGTAATAAACTTGCCCAAATCGTCACCACACAAGAAATTAGACAGTTTGGATCGAAGCCTAGTCAATCGCAGCCTATTAACTCAACCGCTTCTTGTGAGCTAGGCTCTCCCTCTCCCTCAGCCTTCTTCTGGGAATTAATTTTCTTTATTTACTATGAAGTCTTACAGTCTTCAGGTCATTCAGACAGCTAGCCTGTCGGATTCATCGTGACTGTCCAAGTACCGGTAACACCTTCAGATCTCTTGTTTACCTTACCTTTTATCCTGCGCTCTGGACTCTACCACGCCTGCCTCACCTAACCTACGTATATGATGCTGTTTCCTTTATACATTTGTATGTATGTGTGTATGAGTGTGTATTTGTATTCCCGTGTGTTTAGACGCAGTGTGCGTTTGTGTGTCCGCATGAAATTAAGAACGTGTATCCCGCCTGCGTCTGTGCGCTTGTGAATGTGGGTGTGCGCCTGTGCAAGCGCGCATCCACATGAAACGCATCAACCGCAGCTTGAACCTCGTACGTCACTTCTGACGCTAGTTTTAATCCCACAGTGCTCGGTGTACCCGGTCATCACTATCGTCTGCTCGTCTGTACTGCGTCGCGAGGCCTGGAAGATGATGGAGCCCCTGAGGACATACCTCTACGGCATGAGAGGGACCCATCCTGGCTCCTGCCTGTCGGCGATATTCTCCCACAGGTCCAAGAGGGTCGAACCAGCGGTAGCGTTCAGTCACTTCAAGAGGACCTCGGCCGACCAGGGGAAAGAATGCGTCGGGAGGGAGACCAGCGTCATGAAGAAGACGACTGTGAGTATCTTGTTCACCCGGGAGTTCCTGAAGCCTCAACCGGTGGGTGAGGGTGGTCTCCAGTCTGGTCTAGTCTCCTCGCCACACACCAGTGCCACTCTTACGTCTGAGACCAGAGCGACGCCTTAAGTGACCCCTTCACCTCAGGCAGGCAACTCCCAGGGTTGGAGTCCTCGGCCCATGGGCGAGGCAGGGCCGCCAGAGACCACTGATGATACCAGTGTCGTCGTCGTTCCCCAAGACTGCTGGTGTGGAGAAACGACTTAAAGACCTCAAAGCCTAACCCACGACCAGCCTCATCACTTCAGAAAGACCCCGAGTAGGGTGCGCATTTCACCCAGAAATGCTCTAATCACAAAGAATTCAGTAGCCGTGATATTTACCCTTTCCTTCATGAGGTGAATGTACCTAAAGCCATAACGTTGGCGGCCTGTTGGGAAGTGCTTGTTGTGTGCTGCGTGGAATTCATGCCGGCCTATGACTCGTACTTTGGCATTGAAAACATGCGTTTTACGCCCGCCCACGGGGTACGGGCTACAGTGTTACGTAGTCCCTTGTTTTGCTTAGACGCGTTACATGCACGTAATTGTATCATGTTCTGTAGGTATCATGTTTTATGAGCAGATTCTTGTGTTGCATTATGTCTTGTGGGGGCTACCCACATCCCACTCTCTTTACCTTTATTGGGATTCACTTCGAAGGCGAGTCCCTCTCCGTTGAAACTCTCTTGTGGACACCTGGAGGCCCTTGCTACTGTCTCTCCCTGTATACCACCGCTCAGACCTCCCTCTATCATCACCTCTCATAGCCTTCGCCATCCTGATTTACTGCCGTTCCCTTCAGTAGACCACCACATCCGCAGACTTATTTCTAGATATGGAGTCTTTTGAATATAGAACTCCCTACCGGTACTGTACAAATAAGTTATTACACAAACACACACACCTATATATGGGTCGCCGTGGTGTACTGGTTAGCGTTGCTGACCATGATCCAACACGGGCCAGCCAGGGGTCGAAACCTAGGAGTGGCAGTTGGCCTACATCCAACCCAGGTGTTCATCCTCTCCTCGCGATAAAAGGGTACTTGTCATAGGCTAAGTTGTGTGTGTGTGTGTGTGTGTGCATACATAGGAAAAAAGACATGATACATATATACCAGGTTAAGAGACGGTTATGTCCATCATCAGGTGGAGACAAGGTGCATGGGAGGATTTAAATGTGTAACAAAAGAGTCAAGCACATTGAAATAAAATCAGTAGAAATAAAGATGAAAAAAAAGAATCTAAAACGTTGTATCCGGGAGTAGAAGGGGTTACTGGACAAATGGACTGGGTCACTGACAGGGTTGATGAGAGGGAAAGATAGGGACATTAAAAAGAAAGTAAATAAGAAATGTGAAATTCTACACGAGGGAAGCAGAATCGGGACCACTTAGATGGCAACGCTGACCAACATCATTGAGTTTGTGTTAGTTGGCAACAATGTTATTCCCCGGAGGCAGTAGTACCAAGGTCATCCATCGGCCTCCATGGTAGTGAGTTTCAGGTCTGTGAAGGTGGTTTGTGTAAACCGGAAACAAACATTACACTCATAGTGCCCCGTATCTTTTTGTGTTTATAAGTTTATTTTTTCTCATTATCATATTGACACAACTTCACCAGCTTTAGTTTTTCCAGTATGTATAACTTTCTCGCTGCTATACAGTTGATGTATGTATCACGTCTTTTCCTTGCTCCTGTTTGGCTTTGTTTCTTGTGTCGTTCAGCTTACGGTTTCTTTCTACGTGTGTGTGTGTGCGTGTGTGCGTGTGATTACCTATCTCATAATCACCTATTTTCATCGTATGGGGAGGGAGATCTACACTCGTGGGAACCCCTTCTCGTGAGCTCTAAGAATTATTGGTGGTAGCGTCACAGCCTCTGTTAAACACAGACATTGAAGTTTCGTATTTATATGTAAACACTGATTTCTGTAATATCTTCCCTATATATGGGTGATACAGGAAGGGATGTACAGAGAAACTGAGTGACGTAGTGTCTTATTGTCTGTTAGGGGGAGGGAGGGAGGGAAGTGGGGGTGCCATTAACAGGTGTGGCAGCTGTCGTCATGGGCACTGTCAGGGACGCAACACCTGTCCTTCACTGCTAACCCCCCCAGCAGGCGACTGAAGCACGTGTTTCCTGTAACCGTGGCTTTGTTAGGGGACACTAACTTAGCCTCTTTGGTGACACATCTTGTGGTGTAAACGAGGCGAAGGTTGGCAATTAAGCGTTGACACTATCATCTGTGCCGCTGTGGGCCAATTTTTTGGGGGTACCGGATTCCGTGTTTTTGGGGGAGGGAGACGGTGCAGGTGTGAGCAGCAGCAGCAGTAGTGGGGGATGGGGGGAGTGTGTGCAGGTGAGCGGTGCTCCGTCCCAGCACCATGCGTGCACACACACACTCGCACGTGTACCGGCAGCCACAGCACTGATGGCTGGCCTGCGCTCTCCTGACGTCTCCTGCGGTACACCGCTAGACTACGACGCCGGGGAGAAAGAGGGAATTTGGGCTGGGGGCCTGGACGATGGACCGGTCCACACCGAGCTGCCGGGCCACTCGGCCCAAGAGGAGTACTACAGTAGCCTCAAGTTCGCTGTCGGCTACCAGGAGCTGCAGGAGCGTTGGTCGAGAGGCTGGGGCGGTAACAGGGGCAAGTGTTGCCCCCAGCTCACACCAGCCTCGCCCCAGCTGTACCCCAGCACGAGGAAGAGGTCCTTCTTCCACCCCCTGCGGGAGATGTCGTCTTCTGCCTCTCCCAGTGACGTGGGTGGAGCTGGCTCCTCCCACGAGCGTCGCGGCGGACGTTGGAACTCATCGACAGGAAGCTCTCCCGTCGGGACCCCTTCGCCGTCGCCCTCAGTAGCACCGTCGCCCCTGGTTGCCTCCCCCTGCAACTCCGCCACCTCCTCCCCCAGGCAAAAGAGGGTGTGTCAGGGGGAAACGTCGTCGTGTGCGTCGTCTTTTAAGAGTGTGTCGTCGGGGTCGTGCTGTTGCGGGGATGATGAGGTCCAGTCGGTGGAGGAAGGAGGAGCGGCCGCTGCCCGGGACGACAGGACGGGGAGAGGACGACTCGCAGGGCTCCTCGAGGTGCTGCGACAGGCATTGCACAGTCTGCGGAGACGACCACGCCAGACGCCAACGACGACCCTGCACGACCAGGTATGGTTGGTCCCCTCATGGTCCCAGTGCACACCTACCACACACCTAAAACACACACCCCACCATACACACCTGTACCCTCATTCCTATCGCAATAACCACCTTCCATGATGGTTCATTTGAATAACTGAATCACCTCGTAGACTGTAGACTGTTTCGACAGTCCCTCACGCGTACCTCCCGTCCGTCAGGGACATCAGTGGTCCCTGAAGGAGTATAGGGAAGGAAGGGTCACATAGGGTGGCATACAGTATTGGGTCGAAATGGAGTGGTTCTAGAAGGGGAGCTTGATTAGAACCCGCACCCACACAGATCATCAGCCCACCATCAATCAACCTTTGAAAACTCCCACACACACATATACACCTGGTGGACGGCCCATTCAACCAGTACGCGACGGGAAGAGTCATTAAGCTCACTAGAATGAAAGGTTGCTGTTACACCATCATCACTCGGTCTCATCTGCACATACACTGACATACGAGGTGAGAATATCAAATAATACATTCACTGGAAGCTACACAGATCTCAAGTGTTTCTTTGAGAATATAAGCTGGAAAAATAAAACTGTGGAGACGTGGTACAGGTGGCTGTACTGGATCACTGTTATTGTTGGTTCTGTCAAAAACTACAAGAGTTAGGAATTTTCTTTGGTGAAGGTATAGGTGACCCGACAGCCAGCCAGTATCTATAAGGTATGAGAGAGCACGGAGTGGGTGTATCAAGAAGGTATACTTGAGTAAGGGTTGACTGTAATGAGTACGGAAAAAAAAAAGAGGAAGAAAGAAATTATTAAAAGAGTTATGTGAACTGCGTGTTCCTGGGCTGCCCAAGGCCATATGACATACAGAAGAGGAAAAGAAAAAGTACATGTATTAAGACAGAGAAGGTTTAAGAGATGGGGACCCACGACTGTAGAACTCCCTCCCCCGTACAGTACATAAGATGGGGCCCCACGAGTGGAGAACTCCCTCCCCGTACAGTACAATAGGTTATTACAACCACACATTCACACATACACAACTCCTTTGTTTTACCTAAAGGCCACGAGGGTTGGGGGGCCACACATGTGCCACCTCCCAGCCCCCCAAACAAGTGTCTCCCTCCACCCTCCCTCCCCTCTCCTGGAAACGTGACCACACCACCTTCACCTTAGTAGTCACCTAAGGTGTACTAAATGTGTGTGTGTGTGTGTGTGTATAAGACGTGTACACCGGAGTGCATACGTGGACTTGAGGTGTGTGTGTAATGGAATCTGAGGACATGCGCATGGACGTTCTCTCTTTCTCTCTCTCTCTGTCTATTTGTCCCTTCACATGAAAACACTAGCCTGGGTGGCAGCTTGGCGGCCATATTGCAACAGATGTTCACACAACACGTGCACCATATCAGGGTTGTCCCTGGCAGTCTACCTGTTCCTGACTTCACCACAGCTGCAGTGCACAACCCCCCCCCCCTAACCTCTCCCTTCCTCGACACCTGTTTGTATCGGTACCATGATCTACAGCTGCGCAGTGGCCCTCATCTGCCCCCGCCCCTCACCCCACATTACCCGAACCCCTCTCATCCCCTCTTCCCGACACCTGTTGCGTCAAGTCTAGGAATAAGACAAGTTTATAATGAGATAATTTCATAAGCTATTTGGCTGAATGTTGAATTCAGTGAGAATTCAGCCGTAACCACGGTGTTAGTAATGATAATAAAGAGAGAAGCATAGTAAAAGGATGAAAAGAAGAAAATTCATAGATTATGATAGTAATAATATCAGTAATAATAGTAATAATAATATTTTTTTCATACATGTTTGCTACTTCCAGCGAATGCGAGGTAGCATTAAGAACAGATGACTGAGCCTTAGAGGGAAAATTCCTCGCTTGGCTCCTTGCTCTGTTCCTTCTTTTATGTGGTGGATAGGGAGAAGGACTAGGCAAGGGGAGGACATGTATGTTTAGGGAGAATGAAAGTTGTGTGGGTGTCAAGTTCATGCGCAGGGAGTCCAGCTGTCTTAGAGACTACAGAGAATGTAGTTCGTATTTTAGTCTGAACTCTGTTGAACTACAGAGGTGAGTGAAATGTGAGTGAGGAGATGAGCGGAAGGTGTGGGTAAGGCACACTCTCTCTCTATCTAACCCGTTCCTGCCGCAGGTGGTGGTGCTAGAGGCAGAGCTAGAGTCCTACAAGCAGCTGAGCGCGGCCAAGAGACACGCAGCTGACTTGTTGAAACACCAGGTCAGTTTCTGTCTGTGCATCTGTTTCACGCTGCGTCTGTGCCTCATTCTGTGTGGCTTGTCTTCAATGAGCTGTTTATCTTTGAATGGTTTGTCTTTATCAGGAGTTTACCTCTATGAATGGTTTACCTTTATCAAGGGCTTACCTCAATGAATGGATTACCTTTATTGGGGGCTTACCTCTGTAAATGGTTTACCTTTATCAGGTGCTTACTTTGGCATAATTTCTTGACGGGTGGTTCAGCTGCCTGTTATCAATAAGGATCAGCTATTATTTTGTGTGGTATATTTCTTTAACATTTTCCGTTTGTCTTCGCGTAAATATGTTTCTTTATCCCAGTAATGCTCTCTATTTGTCTATCATTTATAAAGTTCGAATGACCAAGAACATTATTCTCATAAAAAAACAACTAGACCGTTGGCATCACTGCTAGGCTACTACCAACCTAACGTCCACCGTTCTATTTACACCTGAATCTGCCTCTGGGATTCATTATTTCTATGATACGAGGTCAACTGATTCCCTTGTGTTATCTTCTTGTTCCTATTACTCGTACCAAAGGCTTGGTGAAGGTGTAGTCTCTCGTGTCCCGTACCTGAAAAATAGAGATTGAGTCCTGTGTCCTTCTGACTTCTTTGTGTTCGACTCCACCGTGCCCGTGTCTTAAGCGTTGCGTCTGTGCAGACAATACAGCTTTATGTTCCTGTTCGTCTTGTCTGTCTGTGGGGGCCATTCGTACTCTGCCTGTCTGTACGTCTGTCGTTGCAGCTGATGGAGGCGCTGTACGAGCAGGTGGTGAGCCAATTGGAGCAGGAGCACCGCCACCAGCAGCTGCAGCAGGAGACGACTGCGCTGGAGATCCAGCTGCACGTCCTACGGGCCGTCGCACGACGGGACCTGCGGCAGCTGAACGCCCAGCTGCAGAGGTGAGGTGGGAGGCAGGAAGGGAAGCCCAGCCAGCCTGGGCATTAAGATTACATAGCAATAGTTGACCAGGATAATTATAAAACGATCCTTGATGTCGCCTTGAGCACCGCAGTAGTACCTTTGAACACAATGGTACGAACCTTACGGGGTCCTGTCAAAAGCCAAGCCATCATACTTAATGGTCGGTACCGTCGTGCTTATTAGTGGTACCGTGGTCCTCAAGGATAGTACCTTCGTGCTTACAGGCGGTACAGTGATCCTCAAGGGTCGTGCCGTCGTACTGAAGAGGTTAGGTAAGGCATTTCGTAATGTTCTGGTGTACCAAATAACAGAGATGCCGCAGGGCCCTTTCAGAGAAGGAGCTGCTGCAGCGTCAGATGAGCATTGGATTCAACCTGCCCAATGACGTCACAAGCCTGGACAATGGCTTCACGAACGAGAATTGTGACGTCACACCTTATCTCTATACTTGGCATCAGGTAATTTTTTTTTGCACAGTATTTTACTCTTCGTATACTTTACCCTTCTTCCCTAGACCCTCCTACCGTAGAGCTCCCGTAGCGCACAGGTAGCTGGCCACGTCCACCGGGCTGGGCCAGAGGTCAAGAAGTGCACTGATGTTTTGTGTTTGTCTGAAGTGAGTGCAGGGCAATTAAGAAGTAAGTGTCTTCACAATGGAAGTTATAGCTCTGATATGATGGGTCCTGTGGTATGCTGAATATGCGTCTGTGGTGTTGTAGAGATGAGCGGTGTACAGAGCGCAGACGAGAAAGCGTCATTCGTAAATGCATGGGGAGTGTTGTTTCAGATGAATGTATGCCTGGTAGTGTAGAATTCAAGATTAGGTTGGGAAGGCGGGTTTACTTAGTGATGTTTCCAGATAGTCTGTCTCCAAACGAAAATGTATGTGTGTGTTTCGTTTATAATACAAATGCAAGCTCTTGCTACCTAGCGTTCCTAGTTTAGTTACTATCATAAGCGTACACATAAAAGTTTCTTTTTATGTAGACAAACAATACTTTTACATTTGTTAAACCCGCCCAGCTTTTTTCTCAAACTTCATTGTAATTTACTGTTACATACCCGTTTATCTTTTCCGTATAATGTGCTTGAATTAGTTTGTTCTTTTTCAGGATACAAATGTCTCGCGTAGCAACAACAAACTTAGGCGAGCTTCCTATTAGTCGATGAAGTCATATGCAAACGAATCCAGCGCGGCATTCTACTGCAGCTGCTACATTTATCATAATAAATTCGATTATTTACGAACTGTAAAATCATCTCTGTATAAAACTTGATTGATGTTAATTTATAATGTTGAAAAAAATCCTTAATAGAAATTACAAAAAATGTAGATTTGCTAGCGGTTATCAACAATGACAATAGAATATTTATAACTATGAACTGAAGACAAAGTGTCACTATTCCCAAGACTTTATAGAAAAGAAAAATTGCAGCTGAAATGTGTGTGAGTCTGAAATATATGACATTATGAAAAAGAAAATAATATTGTATTGTGAATCAACATGTAAATGAATGTTATAAAAGTTAGGCACCTATATGAAGGGTCTGACGATAATCTCAACCTTAATTCTGTTTTAATGTTCTGATTTTTCTTCTAATGAATACATTAACAAAATGCTTGTGAAAATTAGCAAGTTTAGTGAAGGAATCGAAGTACTATTTCGTCACTCGGAATAGCACAGTATTACATGTCACTGACCATAATATTGCACTCTGCTCCCAAACTTACGGTCCTCTTATTAAACATAACCAAACAGGAGTAAAACATGTACAATGCAAATGATATCCAAGGTATGATTTTTAGAATCAAACCAATGAACTTTACCTAACCTCCATCCTAGTAATGGAGTCTTCCGGAACCCTTCGAATAAAGTCTAGCTAAACCTTAAGATAACATACAAGACTAGTACGTACAAGCTATATTGTTTTATATGCCCAGTGACTGCATACCACATTTTCGTGAGTGACTCAACCCTCTGTGACTATTGAGTTGTGCTTGGGTGACGGAATTAATATTTCGGTCACTGTTAGACTAGTATTTAGACATTAGTGAGTTAAGTAGCAATCTTAACTAAAATCCTTACTTATTTGCATAGCTGGTTCTATGCACAGAAGGGGCAGATCCAGGATGGATGGCTTTATATATATATATATATATATATATATATATATAGGTTTTATTTTCGGAATGCAGGAAATGCCATCATATTGGATTTGTTTCCAGAATATTTTTGTACGCGTGTACGTCTGTCTCAGGGTTTATCAAGGTTATTAATACATATGTATTCAGCTACTAAAGTAACTTGTCGGGAAGCCTGGAACCTCTCCAGCAAGAGTTAGGTTTCAGGGACATGTTTATAACAAACACATCACTTTCACCGTCTGGGACACGAAACGCTCAATGTTTCCCCGTTTCTGTATATTAAGGTATGGAAGCAGAGTTCGCCCAGTAGCAGGCTCTACTGGTCGAAATGCTGACGTATACTACTACATTTATTGTTCTACCTAAAGCTGGATGTTACTACTCAAAATGTATTTCATATATATATATATATATATATATATATATATATATATATATATATATATATATATATATATACTATATAAGGTAGTTTTTTTCATTAATTCATTAGACTTACCTTCTGAAAGGAATATCCACTATTTGTGTTAATCAACTAGTTAATGAATCCTATTCATTCGCTAGCTGTGGTGGTGTTTGGAACTGTAAAAAAAAAGTCCATGAAATGCTGTGGATTTTAATTGTATTTAAAACCATAAATCTTACCTCTAGAAAGAAAGTTTAATTATACCTTCTAGTTTCTACAATTATAGAGAAGTTAGCCATGGTGGCGGCTAGTTTCTACAATTATAGAGAAGTTAGCCATGGTGGCGGAAAGCAATTCTGGGCGTGCTCCTCGACTATGAGTCATTCGCTGCGTCCTCACAGTCACCGCTGTACCGTAATTTCTGGTCAGAAAGTGAGACAGGACTATATAAATAGACATTTTATCGAAATTTCAGCACTATAGTGGCAATACAGGCGAGCCAGGCAGCCCAGTCAACCTAATGTAGCAGCAAGCCAAACAGCCTATCTCATTTAAGCCACACACGAGAAAATTTTGGGTCCTGCTACAAGTCAAATACTTCCTTAATAATTTATGACTCCGAGATCTGAATATACTTCTACATACATTCACGCTGATAATTTCCGTTGTCGGATGATTCACACGGAATCCTTCCATGACTGTTCTCAACCATTACCTGCCTAATCACTCGCACAACCACTGATTACTGAGGTCTGATTCACTGTCGGTGAGTTCAGGGTCAAGATCCGCTTTGGTTTCCCTAATGTCATCGCCTCGCGTGACGCAAGGCGCTCTGAGCCAGCTGTGGTTCAATTGTGTATACAGCAGTTCTGCGTAAAATTTCCTGACTTTTTTTCCATTTTTGTAGGTCCTCTTGTGTTTACGCACGTGTCAGTAACACGTACAAGATATATATATTTGTTGTGGTGCCCTTAATTCATTTTTCATAAAGGTAAATTCATCCTCAGTAGTAAAATCTTAAGTTACTAGAAAGCAAATTATATACATTTTAGGAATCATACGTAAATCAAATCGAGAGAGAGAAAAAAGAAAAATCCCGCTCTTCTCAGAACACAACCATTTTTCCTTCCGGCAGTTTTCAAAAATATCAACAACACTCATTGCAAATGACTCTCATAACACACCATAAAAAAAATAACCAATCAAATTCGTATGCAGAATTTTTCAAGGTTTAAAGAATTTATAAAGCGCACTGATAAACTACAGACAATCTTCTTTTAGATAAGGAAGCGTCAGCATTAAAAAAAATTTTCATCAATGAACAACCATTTGCATCGTCTGACACTTAAATTACTTGTTTAGAAACTCCTAGTTATAATTTTGCGTTAGATTTTGCGCGGGAAGGCTAACGAAGCTTCACTAAAGGATTCGAAATTTCCCTTTGCTACAGTAAAAGCACATCGATGGGCCACTAGCAGCTTTGATTTTACATTATTTTTCGAACAAAAATTTGTCCAGAATCACTAGATCTTTCGTGACTTTTTCCTATCACTGTTGAAATAGTATCAGATTAGCTTTTAACCCAGGCCATGATATCACAAATCGATCGTTTCAAATGTTTTCAATCGAGAACTATCCGAACCTGAATTGACTTCAGGACTGAACCTGGGTTTTGCGGCAGAAGTAACAAATCCGTTGTCTGAGAGTGGCCTCCGTTCGTTTGGATGGTACGCGGGTGGGTTCTTGGAATGTTTATAGTATTTTGCTTCTTTTAATGTGAGTTTTAGTTTTGTATGAATAGGGTTCTGATTATAAAAAACTAGAAAAAAAAGTAAATTCTTTGTCAAGTTTTAAGTGCTTGATGACTACGATGAGATACCCTGTGCCATATCTGGCTAGTGTCCACGGTGTGCAGTGCAGTTTGTACATAAAGCATTTGCGGAAGGGCCTAGACCATTGCTTCGGCAGTACATATACTAAAATTGGGCCTAGACCAGAAAAATTGTTCAGTATTTAGTTAAGGTTTTCTATACTGAACAATGTAGTTTTCTTGACTTGTACTTTCTTTGGTGTGATTTGTAACTTTTTTTTTTTTTGCGTTTTGGATATAACTGACAACTTTTAGTGTGGGTTATAGACTTTTTTTCGCTTCCCTTTTGCGTAAGGTTATTTAACGTTATAAAGTATTTAGATTCGTTATCAATCTGGCTACGTTTTACTTGATCAGTATAAAGTCTACTCCAAAGCTTTAAATACTAGGGTTATATCATTCCATTAATTTTCACTAATTAGAATGTCTAAGAATTGGACCAAGTTTCTTCTAGCAATTGATTATGGCGTGTAGCAAATGTGTTTTAAGGAGCAAGTTCGCAATTCTACATTGCTAAAACATCCTAGAGACGTTAGGTTTAGGTTTGGTCAATAATTATCTAACAAATTTTTCACTTTTTAATTAAAACTTGATAGAACAAAAAAAACTTTTTAGCATTCCATTAATTTTCACTAATTAGAATGTCTAAGAATTGGACCAAGTTTCTTCTAGCAATTGATTATGGCGTGTA
>JAYMFT010398323.1:0-19127 GCA_038088735.1 Panulirus argus
GAGAGAGAGAGAGAGAGAGAGAGAGAGAGAGAGAGAGAGAGAGAGAGAGAGAGAGAGAGAGAGAGAGCAGGCGGGGTCAATGCCAAACTGGTGCAGCCAGCGGGTAAGGTCACCTCCCAAGAGCAGGTGAGGTCATCTCCCAGGCAGGCGCCCACCGCCGGCAGCGCTCGCTCGCCGGCGCGGTAACTGGGCTCCCACGGGCCCCCGGAGGCGGCGGCGGCGGCCAAAAACTGCATGCAACCCGGCGCATTGGAGACGAGCCACCTGCACCATCTGTCCGGCCTTATCTCCTCCCTCGCCGAATGATCCACAACTCTCTCTCGCTGGAAGTGATATATATATACATTACAGGTAAAAAATACACACACACCGTGCCTCACGGCCGGAGCATCCACAGCTTGACGTCAGAGCCTTAGTGCAACACGTTCGAATACACGCAGACACAGAACCCCGTTGACAGTGGAACTCTCTTCCCGTACTTGTGTACAGATAGACAGGTAACTTACAGACAGATAATTATGACAGATACTAACAGATACGCAGACAAACAGTAAACAGACACAAAACAAAGCACGAACACGAACGTGGACATAATACAGGCAAAAAGCTGTGAATGAATGACGTCATTCGTTACAACAACGAAGCGTTACTGACCCTGGAGGAACACGTATATAAATGCAGCAGAAAAAAAAAGGAAAACAGGTTGACTACCTAACTGTTACTAACTGCGGTCGACCTGCCCAGCCCGCGTCCCGCTCACCACATCTGCTGCTACCTTTGGCCTCTAGGTTCTCGCGCTTTAGTTGCAGATAAATGATAACTTCAGGTGCTTCAATGCTTTTTAGATGTTGGAGGATTCAGCCACGGACAAAAGTCCATATCGAGGTGTGTCCTCGAGTGATTTACGAAGAGGGGGAGTTAAAGATTGGGAGAAACACGAAGAGCAGAGTTAAAATATACTGAAGAGATTTGGAGGAAGTGGAAAATATGCTTTTTAAAAAGGGTGTAGGTAGCTGTTTGGATGGGTAAGACGAGTGTAGAGACGTTCCATAGTTTCGCGGTGTAAGGAAAGAAACAGTCATCAAAGCGGCCCACTTTTAATGAGCTTTCCAATACACCCGATGGGATCTGATATTTGCAGCAACAGCGGCTACTTGTCTTTTCTTTTCCTACTGCTCAACCTCGCTTTGCTGCAGTCCCTCATACGTCGTGTCCCTGCCTGACTCTGACAGCTGGATGTCAATCGCGCGTCACGAAGGGCGTGGCTGACTGGCAGATGTCACCACGTGTTATGTAGGGCGTGTGTAACCGCTGGAGGCGAACGCTCGTCTGTGAAGATACGACTGACAGGCGAGCTCACCACGTGTCACCTTAAAGGACAGGGTGAAGGCCAATAGTGTCAGGTGAAGGTATGGTTCACGGGTAGGTAGGTCATCATCATTCGTGCAGGAATGGAGGGAGAGAGAGAGAGAGAGAGAGAGAGAGAGAGAGAGAGAGAGAGAGAGAGAGAGAACCGATTATACATTTTGTAAATCCACACGAGACAGCTATGCTGAGACGCTGAAACAATAAGTTCGCTGCCCTCTTAATCTTTCGTTGATTCGACGAACCGGGAGCCAAAACCGAGCCAAAACCATTCAGAAAATTTAAGAACACTCATGATTCGAAGTCCCGGAGTCCGCGTACCAATTAAGAACAGGTACTGTGGCTGCAAAGCCTCTAATTTTGTTCTATTCTGCTCTTTTGTGAAGTCTGCAGCACCTCCTTCCTTTTCTCAGGCCCCTCTCCATGTACATATCAGCCAAGGCGGAAGCACCAGTTGCCAGTCCTTCCTTCCAGGCACATGATCTTACACCGAGGCGGACTGCCATACACACACACACACATACATATATATATATATATATATATATATATATATATATGTATATGAAAAGCATCTCTGGCCTCGAGACGGAAAAAGATGTGGTGGAGGCAGAGCAGGGCGACAAAGAAAAGTAAGAATAGAGGACCCGAGGTCTCGGGGCCTTGAACCGCTCACTTGTGACACACACAGGAGACTCGCAATTGAAATATGACGTCAAACAGACTAGGAGGCAGTATGAACGACGTAGGTGGAAGCAGAGACGAGGGGGGGGGGGTGTTACTTGCCCTGAATAGTAATGATTATCCTTGGCAACAAAGCCATCGGTGCTATAACCATTCCATCCGGCTCTGTCGTTTCTCTCCTTTTTTTTTTACGAGATTTCTGTAAGCTCCTTCCATAAATAACTCGGTGTCAAAACAGGCCCTCGCGGCACGGTCATGTCTCACGTCCCCTTTTGTTGTTGTTAGGGAGATTCGCTAGGCCTTACGCCTGGCACGGGGTCTTCTTCATCCCTCACTCCTGTCTAGGACTGTCCAAGACTTGCTTACCTTCGCGAACAATCATTCTTAGAATGATTCCCAGTTAGGTATTTATAGTCGCTCCCTTTATACCCACCAGAGCATTTATGGAGGCGGGACAGTAACAGCTCGAGTGTCAGGGGCTCCGTACGTCAGAATGACCAAGGAACACTGCAGGGGGGGTGTATTAATCCCCACAGTTGCGGTGTCTGGTCATGTACACCGGACAAATATAGCCCCGTCGAACATGGTACTGAATCTCTTACCTGGAAGAAGCAGATGACCTCCCATGGTTACATTACATCTGGGAAGATCTGGTGTACAGTGTGTATCCGACAACATTTCACTCCTAACACGCCATCGTTGTGACAGCCGGGTGAGCGCGAGCGATTCCCGAGTACTGAACGAATTCATGACTCTATTGTTTTCTCATACACATCGCTGTTACTAGTGGTTCGCGTCAATAATCTCTGTTTTGGAGAGTGGTTCGCGTCAATAATCTCTGTTTTGGCAAAGTTCGCTACAGGCGAAATATTTTCTACATTCATTTGTCAAGTAAAAGAGATTATCTGGACTTCCTTATTTACTTCTGAACTGACAATGAACTAAATGCCGGGATAAGACCACAGAACTTCATCTGAACAGATCTGACTCACCTTGAAATAATATTCGCTGCTCCCTGCCCCAACGCCTTCAAATTTCGACTAACGGATTGGGAATCCTAAATTTGTGTGGTTCACATATGGATTCCCCAACCAATCCCCCGCCCACAATGAGGAAGAGTCACCTGAGGCGAGGGAACTCGCTTCCAGAATTCCACTGTCGAAAAAAAGGACGTTCCTTCGACAGTATTTACAGAAGGTACTATATCAATAAAAAACAAAATTTCCAGCAGAAACCGACCCTCACTCTAGTGAACACGGATAAAACAGGCAGGTACCCCTAGCTCAAGAGAGGTACTGTGAACTTCATTTTTCAAAAGGAACTTTGGTGGATGCCTATAGCGGCTGCAGCGTCAACACTAACAGAGAAGGACGGGCGACGGAGGAACGGTGGACAGCCTAAGGAAGAGACGACAGGTGACTGAGGCAAATGTACCGAATCAACAACAAACTAATGGGCACAAGAAGCATATAAAACTTGGAGCAAAAATTCTAAAATAGCCACAAGAGAGAATAAGAGAGAATGGGCTGAGGTTACAGTAATATATACGGGAGAAAAGGTCACGGTGTGGCGGGGAGCAGCAACGTGCATTGGTACACCACACCCTCTCTCTGGTCCCACCACAGGGCGACGACCTCCAACCAAACTTTAGGGCAGGCACCCCTGGCCCTCCTGGCGGGGAGTTCCTGCCTTCCATGTTGGTTTCACTTTCGGGTGAAGAATCCAGACTGATGAATTACGTCTTTGTAAACCTTACGGGTGATACTCGAAAATACAGTATACAAACACACCGAATTAATTTCTTCGTTCCTCAGCAGCATCAAGCTACATCAATATAAAAAAAAAAATATGGAAGAAAGACCAATTGAAGCAAAAGTAGAGATGATAAAAACGGCAGCAACAAGCTACACGGAAACGGTAGCAACAGTATTGCCGATAACAGGAGGAGGAGGAGGAGGAGGAGGAGGAAGATGAGGAGGACATGATCAGGAGAATGTTGTGCCAGGTGAACCATACGTGACATGGTCGGTGGCTGGCGTCTCGACCAGTATCACACAACGGCTCTCAACTCTTCCCAAGTACAACCTTTCCCTACAGTCCCTCCAAACACACTCTCTCAGCCTCACTAGAAATTCCGCACTCGATCCACAAACTAACCTAATAATTGTAACACTCGTGGGCCCGTAACGTGCGCGCCACAGTAACCACGAGGATCCACCTGTAAGTCTCGGGTGTTACCCGAGCCATAGAGAAGCCCTACAGAGGGAGAGGCGATCACCATACACGCAGACCCTAACCCATAAAAATGAGGCCACAGACGAGCTTAAGTGTTACACCGTTACGTCACTATAGGGAGCAGTCGGAGAGGACACACAACCACCGACACCGATGTACACCCGCCCCTACCACACCTCCAAAGCCACATCCACAAGGAACACCAGAAACACCCTGAGCTTGTGGCTGCTCTGAGGAGGATCGCGTGTTGGTAAGGTTCGTCACCTGGTTAGAATGACGATAATCCGCTAAACATTGCGAACCTAGAACTCCCTTCATGATGATGTTTCTCCCTCCTACGTATGTTGGCATCTGGAAACATTTACTAAACCTGGATGTTACGTCTATCTAGATATCATAAAAGGTGAACGCCTGAGCATATCATCACTGTATTCCTAAAGACTGACTGACAGCCGTTTAGATCGAAGCGTACAGGGGTTATCATGGCGAGAGAAGCTCGAAAGAAGGTATTATTTTCACGTATATTTCACTCTGTTCTACGCCCACCGCTCGGTCTGGAACCTTATCTTGCCTAACGTTGGTTCCAGAGGCCTTCTCCCCTAACAGCGCACGGTTTGGGACCTTGCCTTATCTCACGTATATCTTCCGATGATTTCGGAGGTCTTCTACCCCAACAGCTGGTTTTGAGACCAGACTTTACCTTACCTTACCTTACAATGGCTTCGGAGGTCTCCTATCCCATAACCTTCGTCTGGAACCTTACCTTACGATGGTGTGGGAGGTCTTCTACCCCCAACATCACAATCTGAGACCTCACCTTCCCTTACGTAAACCTTAAGATGGTTTCGAACATCAACCCTAAGAGCTCGGGCTCGAACCGAGATTTTGTGTTGCTCCTTCGCTCAGTCAGAATGCTGGAAGCCGAGTCCTTCCCATTTTCCCGGCAGTCACGTAGCGCTGTCGTGTAAATAAAGCAACATTTCCATTCTAACATAATCTTGGAGGCGTTCCTTGGTACCAGGCGCAAACAAGGCGTGCCGGTCGCGTTGCCGGGACTCCCTGCTCCAAATAACGTAACCAGTTGTCGCTGACAGCATGATCACAATCCACAACCACCAGCCGAAGTGATACAACTCTCTCTCTCTCTCTCTCTCTCTCTCTCTCTAACACTCCAAGTTCCCATTTTACTGAGAAAGTCTGATGTGCTTTCTGGAAATCCGTTCTATTTGAACTTGGTCATTAGTAGCTGACTTTCAACAGATTCAACAGGTGGCCTCCGGCTGCAAGTTACCTCGCATCGCCAGCGATGATGAGGCTGTATCACCGTCAACGGACCAAGAGGAGTCCGTCATTTCCCTGCTCCTGTGTGGAGCGAGGCCTGCAAGCTACATACCTACTGACCGGTGTAAATTCGGCCATACTGCAGCAATAATTAAGTTTTGTACATTCGAGAGGAATTTCCCGTTACCACACTGAGAGGCGCACGTAAAGCCTTCATCAAAGACTCATTACATCAAACGTGATGCTGCTGGTCACAACACGCACTGAGGAGGTAAACGACGACACTGGCGCAAGGCCTTTAACTTAAACAGCCCACTCACTCCAAGGGCACCACCACGTGGACAGTCCCTCCTGCAAAGTCCTCACCACCACAACCCACACGCTCCAAGGGCATCTCGTGGACAGTCCTTCCCGCAGAGTCCTCACCACCACAACCCACTCACTCGAAGGACAAGCACGAGGACAGTCCCACCCGCAGAGTCCTCGCCAGCCGCCACCACCACCACTCACTTCAAGGACGACACGAACCCCTCGACTAATTCCCGGATCCAGCATTCTTCAGGCTATAACACAAACTCCCATTTAACTGTGACTATTTAACTGTCATGCAGCAAGAACGCACGTTAAAAACAAAGGAACAGCGTGAGACGTTTGTAGTGGAAGGCGCGCGGATCAATGGGCACACTCCACCAGGGGCACACAATGGAAGGTTAGGACTTGTGTCAGGACCTGACGTGGGGACCAACCAGGGGGGGGGGCCGCCACTCCTCCAGCATTCCTCGAACCCTCCATCCGAGCAGGCCCGCTGCCCCGTCTTCCCACGTCACCGCCGACGACGACGACGACGACGCTCGCCACTCCTCTACGAACACACTTACCTTCAGGGTGGCTTCCCTTCAAGGTCAGCTGAGGAGGACAACACGCAGATATGGAAGCAATGCCCTCCCTCACCTCTCCCCCTCCCGTTCCCTCACCCAAACATTACCTAACCCGCCGCCAACAAGTTCCTCCTTCACCACCTCATCACGCCCACCAGCACCGGTCGTCTCTCCAGCACTTCGCACACCTTCAGGGGGATTACCTTCACTCCTCTCACTTGATAATTTCCGTATTACCAAAGATCTGCATCTTCAATTAATACATTCTTACATCCGTGCTGTTCCCTTCCCTCCCACCCCACTCACCTTCAGAGTGACCCACCACAACATTCCAACACCCGGGACAAAATCACTGATCTCCACTTGCATTCCTGTGATCAGATCCTCATCAGCTATGCACTTTTATCAAAGGCTCCTCTACTAACATATCGTGCTACCAAAATACCTTACCTATGGCTCTCATCGATACTGCTTTGAAGGACAGCCTAATCAAACTCCACAGGAGTAGCCAACTCACCCCTACATCCTGAAAGAGAGCACCCACCTCTCCTCTTCCCTGCTGGGAGAACTCGGCGACACCAAGGGACTTACCCAGACATCGCCACAAATCCCTGAAAGCCATCTCTGCACGGTGACCCCCAGAGCGAGCAGCACTTCTACACCCACACATATGTACCGTCTCTACTCCCCCACATAAGTACCATCTCGGGCACCAAGCCAATACCGGCGGTCACACAGACCCCAGGAGCAGCAGGTCCGGTTGGGCATGACACAAAACGACCTCCGCCCACTCCCCTGGGCATCCCGCACACCATCCTCCTCCTCCTCCTCCTCCAACACTCTTACCTTCACCCAACCTCTCCCACCACCACCACCACAACCGACACCTCACTCTCCCTGTGGCTCCCGCTACGAAGTGCATTATGGGAGTGAACTCTTCGTCCGCCTTCGTTCTCAAAAGTTCCTGTAACAGAGAAGTCTCCTAAGCGAACTCCCTCTCTCTTACTTTTCAACTTCTAAACCACTTTCTCTTAGCCGGAAAGTTTGCTTCTCTCTCCCTCTCTCCTCTACATACTGCTTTGGCTTTTGCTCTCCGGAGATGTGCTTGCGTGCCTCCACTCCCGGCTTAGTCATGCAGCATCGACCGGTCACTAAACGTCCCACAAGACACTGCGTTGAGCGCTGGCAACCCCAGGGACGGCAGACTCTACGTGTCTTCTCTCCTTCTACACATCTCTTTACCTTCTTACGCGACCTCAATAATCTGTCTTCCTTAACACAAGAGAAAGGTCTACCATCATTTACAAAATGATTCAATATTCTGACCTTTCTCCCAAAAGTCCGACTTCTGATACGGACACGAGTGCTTGATGAGCTCGTTGCCTCATACAAAACCCGCTACTGGCATCGCCACGACATGTAGCCGACAAGCACTGCAAGTCTGTCTCGTGAAGCGTCCCGTCCCACGGCCGGTGACGTCACCTCAATATCTGAGCGGGTAAAAACATAAACTGCCTCCTGGTTCCCCGACCGCAACATCTTGGTTGCCTCTCGTTCCCACACATTTAAAACAAATCTTTCATCCACTAACCTCTCCAAAGAATAAGCTCAACCCTAGTCTCAATGACTACGTACATACGCTTACTTCAGACAAACTACATAGATTACTGAGACAAGCATTATCAATTTTACCAGCTTCGATTATATATTCATGAAGTCGTCTTCCAACAGCCTATCGTTCATACACGCCATGGCACTTCCAGTCGAGGCGGTTACAAACGATGCAGAGCTAATGCGACGCCGCGCTGCCTTGAGCCAACAAGATCCGTCAAGAGCGTTGTTGCATGCCATTGGCGTCAATGATGAGGTCCGCGTCCTCCAACGGACTCCACGGTAACAACTGTAACCGTTCTTACAACCTTTTGTAATGCTGAATACAGCCAGCCCTTGCCTCGAGCCATGTGCTTTTTATCGTATCCACCGAGACCTTTAGCCTTCCCTGGCTCGTTTCACTATACACCTCCGCAAGAACTTGGAAACCGAGAGAAAGCCCCGAAGAAAACGAGTGAAGAGAAATCAAGTGAAATAAGGAACCGAGAGGAAGTTCTCGGGGAAGGACCTCAAGCGCTTCTCGTCAGCTGGAAGACATGGCTGGCGAGGTAAATACAGGAAGAGAATTGGGAGACTTGTGTTGGGAGGTAAATACAGGAAGGGAAGATTACAGCCTGGGCAGGGGTCGTGGCTCCTCCATTGTGCTCCTCTCCTGCAGCCACGGCTGGTTGCTGGGAGGGGAGGGAGTGGAGGCGCGGGGAAGCGGGTTGGAGGGAGTGGAGGAGAAAGGCGGGGGGAAGCTCTGGGGAGGGAGGGAGGGAGGGGGGGGGGGGGGGCTGGCAGCTCAAGGGCACGTTGGTCACGATGACGAGGATCTTCGCGGAGGAGCATCAACCCGTTCAGCAACAGCAACACCAGCGGCAGTGGCAGCGTCGGCGACCTCAGTAACGCCGATCCCTCGCGGTGTCGACGACGCCTCCTTTGAAACACCTGGGATAAAGTCATCAGCGGCTGACTGACTGACGGCCTTCATCTGCCGATCCGACTCCCCCCGCCCCCTTCGCTGGGTCGCCTCCCCAAGGTCCTCCTTCAAGGCTCCCTCCAACACCGGCAAAACCCGACTCAAGAGACGAGTCGAAAGGAACGACAAAACGGTAAACAAAACTCCATCCAAACCACACGAATCTGATTTCACAGTTGTAATCTCAAAGGCCGTAGAAATCTAAAACGGTCTGGCGGAAGTAGCAAGGCATATGATTACATCAGGATGATATGCCTGGGCGACAGAGTCACAAGAAGGCACCACCCACTTTAGAAGGTACCCACCCACTTTAGAAGGTACCACTCACTTCCCCAGTGGTAGGTTTTATGTGGGTTCGTGTGCCCGGTAACCAGTAAGGAGGGGAGCCGATGCCTTAGTGGGCACAACTCACCTTCCCTAATGAGTAAAGTGATGGATACGCGCGACCCCCAGCCCCCTGCAGGACTCCTAAACGGGGTAACCAACACCTAGGAAGTGCCATTCATCTTCTCCAGCACCATAGGTGAAGCATGTGCATAACCCAGAGCCCAGAGGGACTCCAGGGGAGGGAGTGTGGAGGGAGAGGAAGGGAAGGGAGGAGCCAAATTGATAACGGTAGACCTGCGCCGCATTATCACCCCTGACCAGCCAGGGCCAACACTCTCAGTCCTGACTGGGAAATAATGGCATCAATCCGTTACGCGTCACATGACCGCCGATCAGTGACAACGTCATTACGGCACAGATGGTCACAAAACAAGCGTCACACGGCGAAACTGCCAAACGTTACGGCGCGGCAACTGTAACACAAACGTCAAAATAAAGCCAAACGTTACGCTGCAAACGTCCCGTCACCGAATGAACAGCACCGTCACGACGTGCGGGATACACTCCACAGGAGTTTTTCAATAGGGGGAAAATCTTACTCGGCTTGTCTCAGGGGGTTTTACCAATATGGGAAGGACCGTTTAAAGAACGAGATGCCCTTGACAGGACTTATAAAAGGACCTGGCCAATCTTCAGCATAAAAGGGGAAATGCAGAAAAGAAGAGAAACGTAGGAAAATGTAAAACGTCCGTTTAAACGACCACATTCCCCAACCAGAAACTGTGTCGCACGTACCTCCCAAATCAGGAGGTTTAAAGTGGTCACCACCGCCTCGGCAACGCTAACTCTCCAATAATGCACATACCCCGGCGCAAAACCATGTTTCCCACACCATCATTATGGAGGATAATCCGGCTTAAATAACAGGTGGTGGACGGCCAAGACGACGAGGAGAGAGGGCGTGTGTTCAGCCTGGGCGTGCACGAGGTAATCCAGTGTTGCGTTACAGGGAGGAGCTACGAGTGGGCACGCGAGGCCCCCCCGACGCATTGTGTGTGTGTGTGTGTGTGTGTGTGTGCCACGGGGAGAGAGTTCTACACTAGTGTTGCCCTGTCTCTTAAGCTTTCATATGCCGCATGTTCAGATTACACGTCACCAGCCCTAATCTGATTTCATTACATGGCTCCCTTAAATCAGACCAGCCCTAATCTGACCCTCACTACGTGGCTCCCTAAAATCAGTTTAGGTTTCATGAAGTGCAGAAAAACAACCTGACGTTCATGTAGTAGAAAAGGACAGCTTCCTTAAACAACTTCTTAGCCATCACCACAGTACTGCTGCAGCGGCAGGAAACTAAACTCCACATACCAGAAAAAGATACAGAAGATATGCATAAAAAGAAGATACAAAGAAGTCTCACATGTTTTCCACGTATTGGCTGTCAGCACGAATGATGAGGGCTCTCAATCAGATGTGTGCCGTCGGGTTGGGTTGGGCTGGGCTGGGCTACGCTATAGGTAGACGACGACACTCTAGTGTGTTTGAAGAGTTCCCGGGACAAAGCTAACCAAAAAAAGGACGCTCCGAGATTTACTACACTATCATCCTTCATTACACATCTGTAAACAATCTGCGTAATCCCGAATACGACTGTATGGGAAGAAGACTTTAAAATGGTTACCAATCAGAGGGAAGCGAGGCTATGATAGGAAAAAAAATGACACTTGGAAAGTCGGTATAAGCGCGTCTTAGTATAGAAACACTGGAAATATCAATCCCGAGTAATTCTTGGGCGATTCCGTGAAGCACGGGGTATGACGAAGCAGGCATCTGCAAGAGTAAGCGAATAAATAAACAAATCCACATACCGCTACTCCAAGATGTAAGCAAACACAATAAATGTGTTGGTAAATCTAAATGTATGCAACTATAAAAACATCAATATTTAACCAGAAGTATACCGCCATAAAATTAGCATAAGTAAGCATAAGTATGCAACTAGAAAAAAAAAAAATAAACCTTGATGTATGTTACTAAGACACGCTACTCACTTATACCGATATGGGACCCGACGATCCTTCCAGATGACCATCAATCTGCGTGTATTACCTCCGGCCCATTAACCCCAGCCTCCACTCTTCCACGTCGTCAACCATGACAAAAGACAAAAGTAACAGCCAGGAGCTACTCAGGACACACAGACAACAGACATTCCCGGTTACATACCCCACACGTTCAGCTGTGAAAGAAGTGGACTATTTCTATGAACTGTCGATGGTGGAAAGGGATTACGAAGACCTTCGGTGCGCAATGTAAATGACTGCTACTAACCAACACTTGGTCACGCGCTGTGCACCACCATCAGAACATTGCCCCGAGTTCCAGTGTGCGGTAAAACTACAACTTTTTCGAGTGCGCTTCACGTTGTAACACAACTCTGCAGATCACTCCTTAATAAAAGAAAAAAAAAAATTCCCGAGGCAAATTTTCAGTGTACTTAACGGAAGCAACGCATTAACCGGCATATTCTACAATCCGGCCTCGCCCGGATGATGAATAATTTCCTGTACATAAACTGACACGTTGATCCAAATATTATATAAAAAAAAAAAAAATCTCAGACTATCATAGCACCATCGACAGCCTCAATAAATGCGCTCTTCGTCCACAACTGAAGAACTCGGTATTCTGTCTACCAAGCACGACACTGAGCAACAAAACGCCCATGAAATCATGTAAGACTTGCAGCAAAACCTTACAAATAAATTACAAGAGCTTTATTTGTCGGAGTTTCCTTACGTCAAGAAAAAATCGTCAGTAACACTATCGGAAGCGAACCAGTGCTGGTTGACGAGGGCGAATGGGGTATGACAAAGCCAACACACAAAGTCACTGACAGCTGACACTGACCTAATGGATAATAATCTCATGATCTCCCATCCAAGTACCCCATCGTCGGGGAAATGGTTACTCCCTCTTGAAGGAGATCTGCCTTCCCCTCCAACACAGCCTCTGACCCCGGCAGTTATTATCAGTCATTACACCATTATCACGAGACACTCATGGCCTAGTAATGAACACTCAAATGATAATCATATTTACACATAATGACAATGCACCTCCATGGTCACCTGGACGTACAAAGAAAACGTAATTGTGAACCACACACACGCACACACACACGAGGACTGGCAGAAAGCTAATTAACTCCTTCATACGCCTGGCCTTCGCCATCACAGCCCTGTGGATCAATAGGGGATGCCGTCAATCCATTCGAGTTTCCTGCAAAACAGGAAAACTGCCGACCCTTCCTCTTTCCTTACCCCACCCTCGTCGCGTACAACAGTCCGTTCCCCATCGGCCGCCGCTCAGTCCCTCCTGACCAGAATCACAGTGAAGCCATTGATCATCCCCCACCCCAGTTCTGACCCAAGCCCTGGCAGACTCTTTATGTCTCTCACTCAGCAGGCGCTCGTAGCCCCACACCACTCCCGCAGCTTCACGCGTCCTGCATAAACCATCGCGCCTCCCCAGGTCGACAGGGAAGGCTTTCATGAGCCAAAAGCCTAGCTTCACTGAGAACCCGGTCTCGTCTCCAACACACCGGAGCGCACAAAATAGTTTGGTATTCTCGCTGACCTCCAGGCAGGAATGTTCTTCCTATTTACGTCTCTTTTTAGGGAAGGATAGAACAGGCAAAAATGTTCCTCGAACTCAGCAGCTCCTCACCACTTCTATGCCTCCAAGCTCATGTTTTCCGTAAAGATTTATGTATATTACATACATTAACCCTGGGGATAAGGAAGAAAGAATAGTGACCAAGCATTCCCTGCGTGCCGCAGAAGGCGACTAAAGGGAGCAGGAGCAGGGGGGTTGGAAATCCTCCCTTCCTGTATTACTTTCCAAAATAAGGAGCAGAGCAGGGAGTCAAGTCATCTGCTCTTGTCGCTACCTCACTCGCGCGGGAAATGGTGAACATGTATGAAAAAAATATATACATATATACGCTGCAAGTAAGGTTACTGATTTGCTGATAACCACAAGGAACAATGAAGCATGATAAGTCCCAAGTGCACTTTCGTGTAGTCACATCTTCAGGACAGATACAAGAATGAGATAGTGACTGTTCTAGATCTTCTATCTCATTCTCTTATCTCCCCTGAAGATGTCATTGCACGGTAGAGCACCTGTGACTTGTAGTGTTTCCTTTTTCTTTGAGGCTATCAGAATATATATATATATATATATATATATATATATATATATATATATATATATATATCACAAAACTTAAGTATCTCTGCAAGTCGTAAAAGGCGATTAAGAGGGGCGGGAGCGTAGGACTGGAAATCCTCCCATCCTGTGTTATCATTTTCTGAAACTAGAAACAGGAGGCACTAGAGATGAAGGCTCAGTCGTCTGTTCCTGAAGCAACCTCGCTCTGGCACGACGGGAAAAGGCTGGATGCCGGCTGCAGCTGCGGCAATTTCACATACATACACGTACATGCCCGGACTGAGTCTATCCTGAAATACGAACCAAACTCCAAAGTTACGTCGGAAATATTTCGATGAAATTAGGTAACGAGGTTCATCTAATTATGGCCCATGGGAAAGCAGAGCCTTGCCGCGGCCGACACGGCGACAATTAGATAAGCGAGACTCTTATTAAGAACGATGGGCTAGGGGGGAAGGAACTTTTGTTTTATTTCTTCTATCCTATTTTTTCGGAAGGATGATTAGGAGGGGAAACAGAAGGGGGTTGGCTTGGGAAAGTTTGGTGGAGAAATGGAACAAAAAACTACTCAAAAAGAGTAAAGACGTATTGTGTAGGCTTACTGAAGAGTGTGAATGCTTTGCTGATGATGTATTTTTTTGTGTTTTGTTTATGTGTGTGTAACTCTACCATGTGACGATTTAGAAAGGATAATGAGTAGAATAGGTTAAGAGATGTCCCCTTGTCTGATGCGATGCTGCGTTGGTTTAGGAAGGACTGTAACTACGAAAGGGCGAGAGCTAAGGGACTGTAATGATGCTCTTTTGATTTAGAAAGGATGAATTCAATAAGAGATATTACGAATTCTCCACTGTGCATAAACAAGGATGGGACGTTACACTCCCGTCCCCGTCCTCTCACCTCTTGCCAACTACTGTCACATGGAAACCATTCCTCTTCCTTAAGGCCCAACACGTAATGCATGCATCCATTGTGCACCCCAGCCTGTGACATCAGGTTCGGGCAGTAGCGCGCCCAACAGGCTTAAGAACTAGTACAAATACAATGACCCCCTCTACCGTCCACTATTGACGCTATTCCATGACTCACTTTCATTAAAGTATCCTTTTTCTTGCAGGATTCTCAAAAACGAAAATAATTTCAAACACAAAAATTACAAAAGTTAGGAAGGAATTAAACACAATTAACCGACGAGTCACTACTATGCATACAGTCGTTAAAGTCTTCATCTCCCCTTGTTTAGTTGTGTGTATTACATCTGACCCTGTCAGCGGGAGAGACGATGTGCTTCAAGAATTTGTCGGCGGTTAGATATGTCTGCCTTTGGGGAGGCGAGCGCGCAGTCGTCGGAGTGTGTCCAGAGGGGCGTTGGCATGGGATGGGTCACCAGGGGGTCACCAGGGAGGCTCCCGACTGTCTGCCGCCACCGTGGGACTGACCGTCCGCCTCCACACACACACACACATCATCATCCATCACTGCAACAGCTACACGTGATGATTACGAGTGCACAATGAGCTAACCAGCCTTTGGCAGCACTGATCAAAATCAAAGTCACTCTCCACTGACATCACTGGCAAAGTTTTTGTTAGCTTATCTCTCTCTCTCTCTCTCTCTCTCTCCCAGGTAAGCAATTCCTAACAGCTTCGTTTCATGCTGGATTAAGGGTAAGGGGAATTCAAAGTGAAATCAGGAACCAAGGGGAACGATTTCTTGGGACAGATGATGAGTTACAGATCGATCGAAAGGGAAAAAAAAAAATCTTTGCATTTAAGCAACGTGTGCGCGCCGACAAAATACGTAATGAGGGAAATGCAAGAGGAAGTACCGTCGTGCCTCAGGGTTGACGTGTCGCGATCAAAGGGGTCAGATGACGCGAACAGAACCGCGAGAGCCGACCACCCCATCCAGCAGAGGCTAATCGGGGAGGAGCCTTGGGCAGTCTTTCCAGCAAATCGAGTAACTTAAGGCAGTCTCACCAACGAAGCAGGACAGTCTCGGTTACGAACCAACTACCCGTCCAACTCGTCCATGAAAACAGAATATGGGTTGCGGTTCACTGTCTTACATTCAAGGAGAAGCGTCTTCTTTTCACAGTCAACTGAAGTGTATGAGCATCTGACTACGGGCGTCGGGTTTGCTTGTCTTACCCTGTGTATCGTGGCCTTACCTATCGTGATCCTTGTTCTGTGGTCCATCTCGGGTATACGAGAATGGGGTAACTGATCTATGGTGTTAATGTTAAAGTATGGCTTCCCTCGTATCAGGCTGGACCAGTAGAGGAACTTCAAAATGTGCTCAAGAATTCCAGCATGCTCCCCACAGGGTCTGGATCATAAGGAAGAAAGGAGTGAGGTGGGGATATCAGCATGGAGACCAGTGGAGGTCATGCCTGAACTGCTCAGCACCACCGACCTAAACACGTTTCCCCAGTTGAGACTTTGGTATTTAATCTGCACATGCATGGCACCTACTACCCACCTTACGACCGTGGGTGACGCCTACCACCCGCCAAACTCACCACCATGGGCGGCACCTTGCCCGGCTGACCACCATCCGCCTGATCTTCAAGGCTCGCGCCACCCAGTCTGAGGTAACTCGCAACCATTGTGATGATGGTGATCCCGCTCCAGTCACTATCTTCTTCGAACACTGCTCTAAACCCCACCTACGAGCCGACGGCTCTCTATAACTAACTACATTAGGGTAAAGAAAAAAAGTATCCCCTTATACGCCACTATGAATTCTTGTCATCGTGCATGACTCGGTAAATGGGTGTGGCCATGTATGACGTCTCATCAAAACATGTGGCCACACCCTTGAAACCACACCCTCCACCCTACACACATGCCCTGTAATAATACCTGGAAGTTCCTCGTACGCAAACCACCATTTCCACCACAACCATCACATAGCTCTCGAGTTTCCCTAAAAACATTTGGAAACCAAAGATCTTACGAAGCCAAACAATCATCATGTCTTAATACCTGCGTTTAGGTTGCTTTCTTCAACTGTCATTGTCTGAACACATACACTCTTGTCACTATATCGCTGAAAACAAACATATTCGCCCCGTGTTCAGAATACAACGAACCAAAACTCACAGACTTTTTGTGAAACAGGATACTTTCATATGCAAATATCCTAATATCCTACCATCCGCCCATTAGAAAAAAAAAGGAATATCTTTCCACCGATCACATGTCCTTTTAAACTCCCCTACAATCCTTACATTTAGGACACTACAATCCATCCCTTTTTGAGCGTCCACAGACTGCCACCCAAAGACGTGCCCCCCTCCAGGACGCACCTCCTCAGCGTCTTTCATCATCCAACAGCACCTCCCTCTGTCACTCCCTGGGGGATCCCTCCCTCACAAGCCTTGGCTCTATGACTCGACTGTCTGAGGAGGAGGAGGAGGATGAAAGGAAGCAGGAGCAGCAGGGAGGGCAGCAGCAGTAGGCAGTGGCCGGGTAAGCACCCAGGATACACATCTCCATCATAAATCATATATATGACAACAAAGAGGGAATTAGATGTTTATTTTTTGTCATATCCGTGGAAGCCTTATCGCCAGACTCACGTGTTTTTTGTCTAGTGTCCACGGCCCACACAGTGACCAGGAGCAGTGGTGGTGGTGATGATGGTTATGGTGCACTGTGGCCAGGAGCTGTGGCTGTGGTGATGGTGATGGTGGTGGTCTTCACGGGCGGTCTGGCAGTGGCTCAGTGTTCTACTGTTTCTGGTTGTTGCTGTTAGTGCTGTGGCAAAGTAGTTGTTGACGTTACCACCGAAACTAAAGTCGGCTATTCCTGCTTAGGTGGTGGAGGTGTGGTTGATCAGTGTACTTCACGTCGCCACATAAACAGAAGAAATATAGCCAGGCAATGACAAGAATAACCTTCATCATAAAACCTATGGCATCACCATGACCACACGGTAGTCGCTGGAACAGCGCCTCCGTCGGCGGTTCGACCCCATGATGCGGGAGAGTGCATGAGGTACGGACCACGGCCTCACACCGGGTATGTCCCTGGCTACTGTGCCTCAACTTACACACACGGGCAGCGGATAGATCAACATGCGTACGCACCATCCAGCATACACTCACGCGTCTAACTATATACCGGTGCCGTCAACACACTCAGTGTCATGAAGAACAAATAAGGCACACGAGTTGAAACAGCCTGTTTCAAGAATCTATGAACCTCGAAAACTCAAATATCTTTCAGGATAATGAATCATACAAAGAACTCCGTTTCGTGTATAAGAAATGACATTATCATGAATCAACCAAGTGAAATGTTTGTAAAGCAGCAATTATGGCTGACAAAAATCACAAGTCCTTATCGTACAATCTTTATATATCCTATCGGGAGCAAATCAGCCACGTGTCCCCCCAACACCCCGACAATATATAAATATATATGTATGTACATATGACCTCATTAGCCCACGATCACCACTTCGGGGACCAGCTGGTGGCTATCTGCCCCCCCCAACCCCTCCGGCATGAGCCACGGGGGCCACGCCCACCTCCCATGAAGACGCCATTGTCAAAAAAAAAAAAAAAAAAAACAGGATGACTGGTTGACGGACAGTGACTGATCGACCCCATGCCAAGGCGACTCTTCCCCCCAACACAAACACCGCCCAACTAACCCTACCACCACTGACCAACACCCACACACACACACACACACACACCACCTCATCTACCACGGGAGGTGTTCACAACACCTCTCATACCCCAATCCCACTCCCCTACACTTACGGTGCAAACTGGACATACCCGCGCTGTGCCAGCTGAGGATCATGCAAAGAATGTGGTCTCGCCACTACCTCAAGCGAAGGTCCGTTTGTGCACTGTGTGTATTCCCCTTCGCGCTACCGCCCACAGGATGGGTCGGAGGGCAGAGTAAACTCGCCGATTTTGAGGGGGAAAAAAAATTAATCCACTGCGGTATACGACCAAAGGGGAAGGGGGGGGGGGCGGTGGTGGGGAGTGTCATATGGGCGGCTTGCACCACGGGGGGAGGGGGCGGTGCGGACGGGCGGCATGGGGGTATGGCCGATCTGAATCATGACCCACAGTGGGTGACGGAGGAACGGCGGCGGTAGGGGTGGCTGGGCGGAGGCGGGTGGGTGGGATTCGAATGTAGGCAGCGAGAGGGAGGACACGACGGCCGACGTGTAGCAACCCACCCAGGGCTGAGGTGCACACACCTGCCGACGTTGAGACACAGGTAATGGTTGAACCCCCTCCAAAAAAAAAAAAAAGTGGGGTGATGACAGTCTTAAACAGGGCGATGGTCTCACTGAGGATAAACGTCGATTTGGTTAATGATGCGAGGGAGGGAGGGAAAAAAAAAAAAACTCCTCGAGATCGTATCACAGTTGACTTGTTCTCCAACGGAGCAACAATATAAAAACTACTGATGGCTATCGCTCGTCCAAACCCGGGAGGTTTACGACGGGAAAAAGAGAGAGAGAGAAAGAGAGAGAGAGAGAGAGAGAGAGAGAGAGAGAGAGAGAGAGAGAGAGAGAGA
>JAYMFT010398334.1:0-19126 GCA_038088735.1 Panulirus argus
TATAAAAAAAAAAAAAAAAAAAAAAAAAAAAAAAAAGCATTTGCGCCTCTTTAGAAGGTGTTTGCACCATCAAACAGTTATCCCCAACTCATATAACATTAACATATCCCATAAAGCATTCCACTTGACAGTTTCATATGCTGTCTCCAGATCTGTAAAAGGTGCATACAGCTTCTTACTTTTTGCTTGATAGTTTTCTACAGTCTTTCTCACCACAGATATCTGATCCACACATCCCCTATCTTTCCTAAAACCCCTTTGCTCTTCACTTTTTCTACATTCAGTCTCTTCCTTCACTCTATCAGTCAACACTCTTGCATACACTTTTCCTGGTTTGTTCCCTATAATTGTTAGATACATCCTATCAATTTTTCCTTTGAATGAAGGAACAATAATACCCTTCACCCAATCCTCAGGAACAACCTTCTGTTCTCATGTTAGATTACATATTAAATGCCTCTGCTCTGTCAGACTTTCTCCTTCATACTTCAAGATTTCAATTGTAATTCCATTCACACTAGTTGCCTTTCCTACCTTCATTCTCATTAGAAACCATTTTTACCTTCCTTCTTACTAAATGTCCCTGCATTGTATCCTTTTCTGTCCATCCTCCATACCTGTGCATGTAACAACTGCTACCTCACCGTATCCCACATTCATCAGTTCTTCAATATACTCTTTCTAACTTCCTTTCACTTCCTTCTTTTGATTAGCAACTCCCCTTCCTTACTTCTCACATTTACATTTCCACTGTTACATTCACCTCTTTCCTTGTTCACCTCCTTCCATTACAATTTCTTATTTTCCTTAAACATTTCCCTCATGCTGCTTCCAAAATCTTCATCTACTCTTTCTTTGCTTTCCTCTATCAGCCTCTTAACATTCTGCTTACACTTCTTATGTTCTTCACTCCTACTTTGCTGAAATTCTACTGGTTCAGTCCTTTTGAGCAATCTGCCATATGCTGTTTTCTTCTAGTCCACAGCATTTCTGATCTCATATGTCCACCACGTATTTCCACCTTTATTCTCATATCTCACAGTCTTGTATCCAACTGCTGATTCTACAACCTTTAAGTCTTTCTCTAAACATTTTAAACACCTCATTCACATGACTACATCACTACATTTACTGCACTTTCATCTAAAATTTTTGTCACCCTTCTTTCATATTCCTTGCATTTTCATTGATTCATCTTCTTCCTCTCCAGCACTTTTACTTCTTCATTCTTCCTTATGCCTTACCTCCAGTTCTCCCTGATCCTCACCTCTGCAAAAACTGCAGAATGGTCAGAATCTCCAAAGAATCCTCCCACAATCCTAGTGTCCAAAACCTTTCTCAACCCTAGCATTCAGCATAACTTTTCTCAATTTTTCATCCACTGCCACTTAATCATTGAAACAGTTTTGTTCTCCTTCATCATTTATCAAGCACATATATCAGTGAATCATTTTGTGCTGAAAAAAGGTTTTTGCAAGGAATAAACCATCTCAGCACAAACAACCACATGATAACTTCCATTCTCATTTACTTCAGGCACTCGCCATTTACCAACTATCTTGCCATTTTGATTGCATCCCACCTTTGTATCCATATCACTCATTACAATGACCTTTCTCTCTTTCTCAAACCCATTCATACATTCATTCCAATTTTTTCAGAAATGCTTTATTTCATCCTTGCCTCAGATAGTCCTCATATTCATAATAATACACATACCCTTGCATATTTCACAATTGTAGTTTTTTCACACCATTCTTGATCCATTCCATCCATGCTCTATAACACCCTTCCATACTCTTGGTGATAGCACAGTTGCACATCCTTCTTTCCCCCTTCCTTGATAATTTTCATTCCTATTCATACCACTCCTCCTTCCACACCCTCCCACAACTTTCATTCATCATTTCCATATTCACTCCATACACCCTGCCCAAGGATATGGGTTTCCCCAATCCCCAGCACATCCAAACTATAACTTGTAAAATTCTCCACAAGCTCCCTCCTCTTACTCTCACCAGTCATCCCATTAACACTTATAACCATTACCTTCAGTTTCTCGTCCCTTTTACTCCCTAACTTTGGAGACTGTTTAGGATCCCTGTAGATTGATGCAATCCTCCCTTGTTTAGGATCCCTGTAGATTGATGCAATCCTCCCTGCTTTTCACTTCCCTCCTGACCTTTGCATTGTCTGCAAACATATTCAGGTAGAAGTCTACACCTTTAGGCAAGTCATTTATATGGCTTAAGAAGAGTAATGGTCCCAGAATAAAACCATGTGGCCCAGTGTCGTTCTGTTTGTCTATCTGTATCTCTGATGTCCTTTCCCTCCGGAAACTATCTGTCTATCTGTATCTCTGATGCCCTTTCCCTCCGGAAACTCTCAAGGGATGGCCACGGCAAAAGAGTCTTCACTTATCCCTGTCCTTACATGCCTCCCTCACACACACCATTCCACACATTCTTCCACCATTTCTCTCCCACCTGTATTCCTCCATCCTATTTGCCCATGTTACTGTTGGTCATCCTCTCACACCAACCCCTTTAACTGTACATGTTGAACCTCTGTAATCTGGCAACCTTGAGACCTGGCCATTGCTGGAGAACAGAAAATGCTGGAAAACAGAAATTGACCCCTAAATGAACCCCTTATGTTAACATATGCCCTACCCCTAGTCTTGCCAGCTCATTCCACATACATATAGCTATGTTACCAACGGTATAACAGAGCATAAAACACGAAATGATACAATCATTAATGCTTCCAAACAAGGTTTTTATTATTACATTAAATTACATCAGAAGTACATCAGGATCTGCAGGATCTTAATAGTCAGCAGATACTTGCACATCAGGGGCAGAGGAGGTGCAGGGAAGTGGATTTTCTATGCCGGAATGAGCCTTGGCAGTATTATAAATGACCTTCTTGAACCACTACTCCAATGTAGCTTGCTTCTAATACTTTGGCTTTTCCTTACTGAATTTTCTTTGAATCAAATAAACAGACATAATATCTTGATCTGTTATAAAGTCCCTTTGCTTCAGTCCTGCAATTAAATCTCTCGTCATCTGGATACATTTATGTATAGAAATTCTTCTTCCATTTCCTCATTTTCCTCTGCACTTTCTTCATAATGATCTTGTTTCTTCTCACCTTGTTGAACCATCTCCATGATTTCTTAATCGGTTGGCAAACAACAGGCTCATTATTATCAATGTTCATCCATTCCTCTAGGTTTTCCTCTGTAATCTCTTTGGTTGTTGCAAGACACTTTGGGTTTGTCATACTCCTAGCATACTCAACCAGTTCTTGGATCATTATCTTTTCACTAGAATCTGTAAATCCAGAGAAGTCATGTTCATTCCTTTTCTCATTCTGGAACATTAAGCTTGGCCACAGTTTGTGCCAGCCACCTTGCAGTGTACTTTTCTCAACTTTATTCCAGGCAGAAACCAGTGACCATAAAATATCCTTTAAGTTTAATTCCTTCATGAAATCTTCAGGAAGCTTCCCATTATTCATTGTGACAAGGAAATGGTGCATGAACTCCAGTCTGTATTTAGATTTAAATGAACATAATATGCCCTGGTCACAGGGCTGAATCAGAGAAGTGCAGTTAGGAGGAAGGTATAGACCGAAAACATTGTCTTTTATTAAAAGTTTTGCTTTGGGGTGTACTGAACAATTATCTAAAATGAATATTTTACATATTGGATTGAGGCCAACAGAGTTGAGTCACATCTACACTATTGCGCAGTTCCCAATGGGATATTCCCTCACCGGACAAAGCCTCTCGGCCATGCCTGTGTTGTTTTTTGGACTTTAGGCCCATCGACTGCCAGGGTCATTAAGGTTGTCAATGTTAATCTGCATCCAATAATCGAAAAATCTTTAACACCCTCTTCGGGTGTTAAAGATAATTCTAGGGACACACACATTCTCACAATGCATGTGGCCCATGCTGTGTTGTTGTCCACACCATTGAGGTGCTTGGGCAGACAAATCATACAGTAGCCAGTAGGTGGTTGGCAGGACACGAGTGCATTATCACCATGCACAGCAAAGTTGAAGGAAAAAAGATAGTGCTGTGTAGAATATTGATTGCTGCGTACGTAAAAAAGAAAAAGCTGCAGAAAACTATAAGGTGTAAAGAGTGGTAACTTTTTGTGGCTGGCAGCACTGTTGCTCCAGACCCCAGCGTCAAACCACCGGGCAGTATCTGGTGATTTTGTTCAACTGCGGGTAAGTGTAGTCCACTGATTTGCCCTTCAAAGTTGCCATGAAGTGTCCGATGATGGACTTAACACTCTTACCCCCAGGTGCTGCCCGATAGTGTGGACGCTCCTTTATAGTGTGCTCTAGCTTCACTCACAAAGTAATTTTAGTACCACAATAGAGAAGTGGAAGAATTTTCACTCCTTTAAAGGCCATTGGGTGAACACTCTTACCAGTTACCATCAGCTTTTTTATGTTTTCCTGCAGCATTGCTGCAGCCAAGAATTGTTACCCTATCTTTGGAATCCTTACCCCCAGATGGAGACTCCTCAAAGTATTACATTTCACCCATTCTACCACTCCACAATCCATTCCCTTTGCATTCCCTGCCATACCACATCTCTCATACACCCCTTCATTTCTTTTTTCATTCTTTCTAATCACACCACATGCTCTTCTCAAATAGCTCATTTCCACAGCCTGGATTTTTGACCTCTGTGACTCATTCCATGTCCATTTTTTGGCTGCATAGGTCAAGGTTGGGAGGGCCATGCTCTCCATTAATCCTCTCTCACTTCCATACTTACACCTCAACCCTTCATTATTCTATTAAGGGACCCAATGACTCTTCTACCCTGTACAGCTCTATCCCTTAGCTCTCCTTCCATATCACTAAACTTACCCAAGACAGCTCTTAAATACAGGTTGAACCTCTGTAATCCATCATCCTTGTGACCTGACCACTGCCGGACCTAAAAGAATGCCATAAAACAGACATTGACCCCTAAGGGAACCCCTATGTAAACATATGCCCAACCTCTTGTCTTGCCAGCTCCTTTCACATACATATTGCTGTATTATCAAAGGTAGAACAGAGCTTAAAGCACGAAATAATACAATTAATAATGCTTCCAAACAGTGTTCTGCCTTAGGGTGTGCTTAACAATTATATAAAATCAAAAATATGTTACACTTGATCAAGGTCAACAGAGTTAAGCCACATCCACACTATTGGGCAGTTCCCAGCGGGCTGTACCCTCACCGGGCAAAGTATTTTGGGTATGCCTGTGTTGTTGTCCACGTTGTTGAGGTGCTTGGGCGGTCAAGTCGTACAGTAACCAGTAGGTGGTTGACAGGCTACGAGTGTGGTATTACCATATGCAGCAAAGTTGAAAGGAAAAAATAGTGCTGTGTAGCATATTGATTGCTGTGTGCATAAAAATAGAAAAAAGAACAGTGCGGAAATCTATATGGTGTAAAGAGTGTTAACTTTTTGTGGCTGGCAGCACCATTGCTCCAGACCCGGTGTCAAACCACCAGGCAGTCTGATTTCACTCAGCTATGGGCAAGGGCAATCTGCTGATTTGCCTGTCAAAGTTGCCACAAAGTGTCTGATGACGGACTTAACACTTGTGCCCACCGGGCACTGCCCAATAGTATGGACGCTCCTTTACAGTGTGCTCTAGCTTCTCTCACAAACTAATTTTCACACCATTCAAGAAAAAGTTTAGTTGTCATCCATTCTTTTTTAGTACCATGGAAGATAAGTGGAAGAATTTTCATTCCTTTAAAGGCCCTCAGGTGAACACACTTACCAGTTACCATCAACTTGGTTTCATATATTTCTGTAGCATTGCTGCAGCCAAGAATTGTTACCCTATCTTTGGAATCCTTACCCCCAGATGGAGGCTTCTCAGTTCTTGGGCAAGGGTTTGTCGTGGCGTACGACGCCAATACAGGACAGATTCGTCAGCATTATACACTTATTCTGGGGCTAAGTTTTCTGCTGCCACTTACTATGCAAATTCATCCACAAACTTTGTTGCAGCTAAGCACCTCCCCACAAATGCTTACACTTTCATTACGTTGGAGTGTAAACCACTTTATGATTGCACTGTATAATTTATATTCCTGGCACCTTTTAAAGTTTTCCAAAACTTTAAACTTTTCTGGCTTTCACTTTCAGCAAAACACTTAAGAATCTACTCCTTTTGTTTCTTTAAGTCATACACAGTTGACAATCCAAACTCATAGTACTCACTTCTTTACAGAAGTTACTTTACTGAATTTTCTCAGTAACACCACCTCTTCAAGCATAGATAATGATTTACGAGTATGCTTATCTTTTGCACCTTTTGGTCTGTTGGATGACATCCTGAAGGGCTAAAATACAGCTAAATATAAGAAATTAACAAGACTGTTAATTAGCTCGGCTGCATTGTAAACAGATTTTGGCACCTTATCATTGCTAACTTGCTAACAGTGCCACCCTGGTGGCAGATCCACAAACTAATGGCATTAAATTCAAAAAATGCTGGAGCATGGGAGTTGCCGGACTTCAGAGTGCCGGATTAGAGAGGTACAACCTGTATTTGAATTCTCTCACTTCTTCCATGTTTTCTCTCCCCATATCCAAAGCACAATTTAATACACTTTCGTTTCTTACTCTGTATGGTTTTACAAAATCTGTACTTTCTCTTTGTTTCCATTCAAATGCCATTACTTTACTTTTTTTTGCATTTACCCTCAATCGCATATGCTTACAAACATCATAAAACACACTTACAACACAGTATCATCCACAAACAGGCTTGCCACTATCCACCATATCTCTGCTGTTCACCTTGACCCATTTGGAGATGGCTCCTCTTACATGTGTCCTGTGTTCCTTTCCACTGAGATAATCTATCCATTGAGTGATTGTCTTTCTTTATTTCTGCCTGGTGATCCAGCTTCTTACTTAGCCTCCCATGTGGTACAGTGTCATATTCTCTCTGGCACTCCAGATATAAACAATCCACCCAGTCCTCCCTTTTGTCTAAGACCGAGGTTAGTCTCATAGAAATATAAGAGGTTTGTTACACATAGCCTTTCCCTAAAATCATGCTTATGTAATTTGTCCTTTGTAGAAAGTCATATATATTTGCCTTCTAATTATCTTTTGCTGAACCTTACAGACCACACTCGTCAGTGATACCAGTCTGTAGTTCAGTGCCTGTTCTCGGTCACCTTTCTTACAAATAGGTATAACATTTGCCCATTCTCATTCCATATGCACATTCCCTTTCTCCATTGTCATCCTGAAAAGTATTCCAAGAGGTTTATCCATCGTATCACCTCACATCTTCATTATATATGGTGAGATTTTACTAAGTGTACGAGCCTTGTAACATTCAAGACCCTTTAGCATTTGTTAATGTCTTTTCTAGATATCTTTATGTGTTCTGAAACTTATCCCATTATCATCTCACTGGTATTAGGGCTATATTGTCATCCAATATAAAAAACTTTTGAAGTTATTCAGTTCATCACATCATCCTCAACAGTTGAGCTATAGTGTCTTCCACTGTAAAAACACTTTTGAACTTGATGTTCAGCTCCTTACATTATCCTAAACAGTTCTTGCCACTAAACCTCATAGCCTGATTACCTGCTCTGTATATAATCACTGACCCCTGTTGAATTTATGTAAAAGTTGCAGATTTTCTCTTGCGTTGTCCACTGCATTGTCCACAATATTCTTTTCAGAGTTTCTTTGTTCTTCCTTTCTTAACCTGCTATACTCATGTCTTGCTCTCTTTTACCTTGCAAATGCTGGATGCTTGGGGTGCCATCTATATGTACACCACTGCACATTAACTTATTTGTGTTTTGACATCTTTTAAATCATTCTTTCTTCTTTCTTCATATTCCCTCAGTAGTTGAGGCTATAGATACCCATGGTCTTATTCCACTGTAAATATTACAGAACCTCTCACCATAGAGCCCTGTTTCCTGGCTACTGAACTCCATTTTCCACTGTCTTGTTATAAAAATTGTTGAGTTTCCACATCTGTATATCCTCTTTATCTCTTGTCTTACCTCCAGGCTTTTAATGTCATCATTTAACACATAGAGAGATCATTACATGATCACTTGTTTCAGTTGATGAATCACATACAATATTCTCAATATCCATTCTGGTATGTTTGAAGATACGAGTAAGTCTGCTAATGATGCTGTGTCAGTCCCTTTCATAACTTCATATGCTTTCTTACATGTTGATATAGGAAATTTTTATGCATACACTTTAAAAAACCTATCACTATAAGAATCCAAATTCCTCCAATTTGGTTCTTTCTTATTGAATTCCCCCATTACCAGTATTCTGACATTTCTGAGAATTATGTGCTTTACAACTTCATATATATCCATGATTGTTCTCTCATTGTTATTATACATTGTACATTGTATATTGGTTTTGAATTGTTGTAATTATTTAGAGGAACACCAATATCCACTTTTTCCTTACAGTTACTTTTCTCATTATTTATTGTGTGAATGGGCCTTCCTTCACTATTTCTTTAAAGTTGAAGTTATCTTTTATTAAGAGGGCTAGGCATTCCTCTCCTTTGTTTTCTCTTGACCTCCATCATGTACCCCTCTTGTTAAAACAGAGATCTAATCTCTTTAGAAAGCTGTTTTCATGACTCCAACAGTATTAGGTGCACTTTTACTTAAACAATCCTTAAATTTCAACATCTGAACCATTAACAATTAATCTATTAACATTTGAATGCATTACTTTCAGTCTGACATAATCAGCTTACAATAATGCCCTCTCTGCAATATTGGCAGGGTTGCTCTGCCCTCTTGCCTTATTTGGCATCACCATTGTTTTCCCTTCTGCCTGTATTCTTTGCTTCTCTTCCTCTCTTCCTTTGACCTATCACATATAACAAATACCCCACTGAATTCCACCTTGTTCTTAGTTTTCTTAGTTCTCCTAAGTATCTCTTTGAGTAGAAGACTCCAAGTCAAATGTAACCATAACTGATCACCCCCTTAATCATGATTATAACAACCAATTCTTCTCCTTTCTTTTATTACCATTTCTGTTTTCTTTCCCCTTTCTTTCTTACCTGGTGTATGAACTTTTTTCAAGCCAGAAATGATTAGTGATTCACCTCTTTTGACCTTGTACTTTTTTAGTCTCTAATTTTGGTGTGTAGTTACCTATTTGTCATTACCTATGTTTACTGTATGAGGGAGTTTTACACTTGTGGGGCCCCATCTCTTGAACATTCTCTGCTATCTTAAAACCTCTTAAAATTATGTATGCTGTCTGTATTAACCTTTTCCTCTGTCATTTTGTTCCATTCATCCACCATTACATGCAGTGCTGTAAAAGCATTTCTTTACATGCTTTTTAAACAAGTGTCTTACTTAATTTCATGTTATTTCATCTTGTTGCTCAATGAGTGAATTTACTGCAAGGCACAGCCAGCTATGGTGGCTTGAATCTGACCAGCCATTACAGCTATACCCTCTGTACTATTTTGATTATTCAATTGTTTATATTATATTTTCCTGCTGTATGTATAATAAATCATGTTATATATTAGATTTTGTATCGTTCATTAGTTATGAATTGGCTATTTATCCATGGGGATATGGGAAAAGAATACTGCCCGCTTATTTCTTGTGTGTTGTAAAAGGTGACTAAGAGGGGTGGGAATGGGTGGCTGGAAATACTCTCATCCTGTATTATTTTCCAAAAGAAGGAACAGAGTAAGGAGCCAAGCGAGGAATTTTCGCTCTAAGGCTCTGTCATCTTTTCTTGACACTACCTTGCTTATGTTGGTTTGATATTTATTTGCTGTATACAGCATTATGAGGCAGTCAGTTATGAACAAATATGTGTAGAGAAAACATTATATGAAAAAACTGTCATTGTAAATATAATTTTTTTATTATTATTATACTTGATCACTGTTTTCTGCATTAGCGAGGTAGCACCAGGAAACAGACAAAGAAAGATGCATCCACTCACGTACACACATATATACATACATGCACAATACATACATATACATACGAACATATACATATATTCACAATACATACTTATACATACCAGTATATACATATATACATACATGTACATACACATGCATATACACATACATATTCATACTTGCTCGTCTCTCTCCATTCCTGATGCCACCCCATGTGTTAGCAAGGTAGCACCAGGAAACAGATGAAAAAGGCCACATTCGCTCACACACAGTCTCTAGCTGTCATGTGTAATGATAATTACTGGACCTTAAAATAATTGCTTTGTAATAGTAAAGTTTTATGATATTTACTATTTATTGTATATAGTTTTACAGAGTAACCAGTCATGAGTAAGTGTACGTGGACAAAACATTGTAAGGCTTGTAATGTCAAAAAATTATGAATCTCATAGATATAAGTACAGTCTCAGTCGTAATCACCTTCTTATGATTACATTGTAACAGTATGATGTGTAAACAGTATTATAGAGCAATCAGTGATTAACAAAAGCACTTATTAAGAAATTCTGCAAGAACAAACTAGCATTCCAAATAAGTAGATAATGCAAACATTTATGCTGAAGCAGTAGCAGGTACCTCAATATAATTACTTTCTAATAATGAAGTTGTTTTAAAATTAACTATTCATTGTATGCAGTATTATAGAGCATTATTTTTTGAACAAATGCTTGTGAAATGATAGAATTACAGGACTAAAGTGAATGCCAAAAATTTATAGACTTCATAGACATTGTAAACTATTCTATGGGATTAGCGGTTACCTCAGTATAATCACTTTGTGATAATGAATTTATTTTGATATTTACATATTTTAAGTGAAAAAGATTTTGAGCGATCGGGGCCTGAACATGTAGGAAGTTGAAAGGCATGCACAGGATAGACTGAATTGGAATGATGTGGTATACTGGGGTCAGTGTGCTGCCAGTGGACTGAGCTAGGTCATGTGAAGTGTCCTGGGTAAATCATGGAAAGTTCTGTGGGGCCTAATTATGGATAGGGAGCTGTGGTTTTGGTGCATTACATATGACAGCAAGAGAATGGATGTGAACAGATGCAGCCTTTCTTCATCTGTTCCTGGCGCTGCCTTGTTAATGCGGAAAATGGCATTCAAGTATGAAAAGAAAGATACTATATGCTGTACACAGTATAATAGTACAGTCATTTATGAACAAAAGCTTGTAAAAGGAAAAACAGTGTAAGACCAAAAACAGCATCACAATTTCATTATTATTATAAACACTTACACTTTAGCAGAAGTTTGGAGGAGTGAGGGTGGTGATGGGTAACGCATAACAAACTTATCTTGGGGCTCGCATGTGACATCTGTGTGATGTTTTATTTCACTCTTAATTATTGTACATGGTTTATTTCTTTATTGTTTTTTCTTTGTGGAATCACAATATAATTGATTTCAAAAATAGAAAAATAGCTTTACCCAGCAGATTGGAAATCTGAATTCATTGGTCATAGTGAATCCTTAACCTCATTGTTTGTGATGAGTGCTGTCATTTGTGAAAAGTAAGTCTATTGTGGTGTTTATTGTTAGATCATGTGTAACTTGTATTAGCTTGAGTTTCTCATATATGGGCCTTAGCTTATTCAGCTGGTCTCTTTCATCACCTAATGCATTATTTGCTGATTTGTATTCATATTTGAATCCATAAGACTATAAGACTGAAAAGGGAATGGAAGGATGAAGAGAAATAGGGGTGGAGTTATCAAGGCTTGAATGTTCAGAGGGGGTGAGAGGTGTGTACTGGATATAACAAACTGTAGCAATTTTTTGTACAGGGGACAACATACAAAATTGTGCTACAGAATAACCTTTAAGGTAACTGTTCTTTCCATACTGTTTTTTTGGTTGCAATATTTTCCCTTCTCCCTCCCCCTCCGTGTTGGTGTGCTCTTAAAGCTCGCAGGACAAAGCCACCCCAGAGGAAAAGATAAGTTGTAAATAATTCTCTTGGTTGAAAAGTTTTCCTATAACCCTCCTCCTCCATGTTGGTATGATCTCAAAGCTCACAGAACAAAGCAACCTCAGAGAAAAAGATGAGTTTGAAGACTGAAAATCTGTCTTTCTCCAAGGCAGTGTCCCATGAAGAATTTCCTTGGTTGCAATCTCCTGCCCAACCTTCTTTTCTCTTCCAAAAAACTTCTAACCATTGGTAACCAGCATCAGAATGACACCCATGTTCCAAGAATTATGAATAATTCAGCATGATGAGTGTGTCAGCAAGTGGGATAATGCAGAGCTGCCAGCCATTACGTTTTTGCCATATTTATTACTTCTTTTTTTTTAGATAAATATGGCAGAATGATTTTTCATAGCAAAATACGTTTTTTCTTTTTTGAAATTTTGGTCATACGTACATGTATTATACATGTATTGTGTATGTAGTATATGGGAAGTTCACAGGGGTGCACTCTCCAATACATATTGTATGTTCTCATTGCACACACAAGTATTAATGCGATGTACAAAAATAAGTCAGACATCGTTCAATTTCCGACCATTTTGCAGAAATGACTGCGCAAATTGTTGCAGGCTCAGTCTTACCATCCAATCAAATCTTTTGCTTGTGTAACCGGGCTAGTCCTACTCCTAGACTGGGCCCTCCTGAGGCTTCAAAAAGTCATACAAAATTATCATGTATAGAAGTGGATAAGAAATTACTAGTTCCCTTCTAAATATTACTGTTCTTCAAAGTAATTTACTAAGATTTTCTACCAGTGACAGATAAAGAGTAACAACGAAAATTTTGTTAGAAATATCAAATCCTCAGCACTTAACATACATCATCACATCAGTTTATTTCAGCCTCAGCCATCAATTAACAGAGATAAAATGAACTGCTATGTATAAACCTGATCCTTTCCTACAAAATTTAGTGCTGCTAATCTCTAACAAACCAGTGAAAATGTTCATATTACTATTACAAATGCCAAATCATGTCTATGTAAAACATTTAGAAAGTGATACAATAAGGAAAATCAATTAGACAATGAGCGGTTCATAATGGAAGAGCTTGAAGAGGTCAAAATGTTACAGCCATCTCTCATGTGGGAAAACTTGGTCCTTATGTTTTGATGTTACGACTTGCCGTTGCTTTTATCACATATCGTACTGTGCATCATTGAGCAAACCGACGGTGAGCTGGAGAAGAGTGAAGTCACTTCATCATGGCATTGATTTCGGGTACAAAATGAAGCAGGAAGAAGCAGACTTTTCAGTCAGAATACACCAAGAAATGGCCCTACATTGTGCGATCAAGAAAGGATGAATTTACCGCATGATGTCAAGTTTTTGCTTTGGATTTTAGCATTACACATGAAGGAGCAAATGACATTAAGGCTCACCTGAGCAGGAAAAATATCCCAGCATGGCAGAAAGTTTGGAGAGCAATTGTGATATTAGACAATTCTTCCATCAATGGATTGATTACTCAACGATCAGAGCAGAAATTCTGATGACTAACTTTTTATTGAACACAATGTCACATTCGCTGCTTCAGAGTACCTGAGTGACCTTTTCAGTCATGTTTCCTGACAGCTCTATTGCTTCGAAGTTTGCCTCCCAAAGAACCAAAACAACAGCCTTAGCTAGGACCCTAGGCCAAGAGTCCAAAGGTATGTTTACTTCCATTTCTCCAATTGATGTTTTTCATAACGTAAATCTAGATTTAGTCTAGAATTAAGTGAAATCAATATGAAAATAAAAAGCAGATCAGCTGCCCTCATAGTTCCAGATTTTCCAGATTATATTTGGAGATCTGATATGTTTCAATCAACACCCCTATCGATTTTGGTTATGCTGCCCCCATTGTAAATGATTTGTAAGAAGTCATCAGTAATGTAGCCAGGAAAGGAGAAGATTATGGCATTAAAATCAACATTTTGAAGAGTAAATCTATGTCATATCTAAATCTAAAAGTCCACTGAAGGTTTCTATAAAAGTATATGGAAAAACTCTATGGCAGACAAAGGATAGGGTAGTTAGATGATACAAAAGAAGCAACATTTGGTGAGAAAGGAAGTATAGGTGCACTGGTCAGAGCTACAAGAGACGGGAAAATGATGTACCTTACTTGCCAACCCCAACATTGTTGGGGAAGGTATATTGATTGATTGATTGCCCCCCCACTGATTCATCTTATATATGGTCAGCAGCTGTCTCACAATTTCCTTCTCAGTTAACGCACAACTTTCTTGGTATACATTTGCATTGTGTGGCAATGAACATTTCCAGTTTATGATTTTTTTTTTATTTCCATTTTTGCTCTCCAGTATTATATAATGCTTTACTATTGTGGGTTGATCAATGATTCATGCATGGGTTACATATTAATTAATCCCAGTGGCATTGACTATCTATGTTTTTTATATCTTTTTAACTGCTGAAATCCTGAAGGGCATCAGAGAAGCACCATTCTCTTTGTCAACAGATTGCAGCTCAGATTGTGGGTCACAAGAGCAGTTATATCCCGTTATCGTGCAATACATTGATTCTGAAGTGAGCAGAGCTCTTAGTGCCCTGCTGGGAATTGCTGCCATAAAGGGTCAATCTACTGGAAGAGACATCTCTCAACTTCTTGATGATGTCATAACAGAAAATAAGGTCCCATGGAAAAATGTCATCTGTTTTGCAGCAGATTATTCAGCTGTCATGATGGGAGAGCAGATTGGGATGGGTGCATTTTTAAAGAAGAAATTTCCTCATACTTTCATCTTGGGATGTCCTTGTCATCTTCATCTCGCTACTAAGAAAGGAGCTAGCCATTTTCACCGGAAGACTTACTTATTCATGTTATTATTGCTTAGAGAAATCTAGTAAGTGCTACAAAGAGTTCAGGGAGGTTCAAACCCTGTGCAGTGATGAACAGCATGCAATCTTGAAACATGTCTGTACTCACTGGCTGTGTTTAGAAAGAGCACTGACTAGACTCATTGAACTATGGAAGTCTTTGAAACAGTACTTCTCCAAAGAATCAGAATCCATGGGAAAGAAAAGGAATGTCGATGATGACATTCCAAAGGATTCAAAGAAACAGAAGGTCTCTAAAAGTGGTAGTTGTGCCACACTCCAAGCCAAGACAAGCAAGGCCACTCCATCTTTCCCAGGAGAGAGCAGTGTTGTTCAGACCTCATTAAGCAAGGTGTCTCTCCCTTTGTCCTCTCACAGAGCCAGCAGTGCACGACAGGGTCCTTCTACGAAGACATCTCTCCCTTCATCTTCTCACACAGCCAGCAGTGCCTGCCAGGACAGGCTTCCTGAAAAAGATTGGGCAAAATTGATGCAGTGACTGCATCTACAGGGGTATTATTTGCAGGAACAAAGACAAGTATCAGTGCACTCATTGAAAGGTATACATCAGGTATATGTAATAAAACAGCTTCAAGCAGAGTAGACAACGGAAAGAAAGCTTGATCTGAAGCTACATTGACTGGAAACAGGAAAAAGGCTGATTTGTCTTCCAGTGCAGACTGTGTAGCAAGTGTTTCAGTGGACAAAGCTGGTAAGATCCTTGCAAGACTTAATGATCACAACAAGCTGTATTGTATGTTCCTCCTTTAAACCATGCCTTTTTTCAACAATCTCAATCTTGAGCTGCAAGAAAAAGCACCAAAGATCTATATTTTACATGAGAAGTTACAGGTCTTATAAGAGATACTGCCCCGCTTTGTTAGGCCCTCAGTGATTACAAGTTCTCCATCACCTGAACAGTGCAGTTATAGGGAAAAGTGCAGTCAACTATTCAATGAGGATCTCAACTTTCTCACAGCAAAAGCATTCCCATCAAAACAGAATGAAGAATTCTTCACATCAGTCAGGAAATACTTTGTTTGTGAATGTGATTATGTGCTCAAGAAGTTCCCCTTAAAGAATGAGCTGATTCAGAATGCAAGTGTTGCTGACCGAAGGAAGAGAATGGATGCAAAGTTTGCATCAATACTCTACTTTGTGAAGAAATTCCACTTCATGGAAGAGCAGATAGATGCGACTGACCTTGAATTGGCTCACTACCAGACAGATCAGCTTGAAGGTGTATATCTTGACCAAAGAGCTGATGAGTTGTAGGTGGCCATTTCACAATTAAGAGACAAGTCTTCTTATAAAGAAAATTATGAACATCTTCCCAGAATCATGTTTGCTATACTGTCAGTTGCTCACAGCAATGCTGAAGATGAGAGAATTTTCAGCCTGGTAAGGAAAAACTCCACTGAATTTTGCCCAAGTTTTGGCACACATTATCAGATTTCCTCACACAGAAAGTGTATAGCTGTGCTAATGAAAGGAAACAGTTGTCATCAGGTGAAGTTCAATGAAAGGCTCCTGGAGAAGTGCAGACAGGCAACCATTGCTTATAACAAAAAGCTCTCTAGCCAGGACTGAATATGGGTGGACAAACAAGCATTAGAATTTGTTGACTTAGTTTGAGGACCGAAAATGAAACACTACTGACTAGATACTTTGTTGGTTTTAAAGTTAACAATTGTAGACTGTCAACAAGTAGATAAACAAATGAAGAAAACAGCTTGAGCATTCGATATCACAATTTCCTGTTTTGAAATTGCAGCCTGTATTGCGCGTGGTTGTAAGTTTTGTTTTGCAAAATTACTTTTTCACACTCAAAATTCCTTATTTTTGCAATCTTTGTGTTCTTTTTTTCTGTTTGACAGGTTTGAAAGCTCTGATAATGACATCATTGCCAATTGGAGGTTACTGACTGGCAAAACCAAGTTGTAGGCTGCATCTAATGAATAGGAGGATGGGATTGTCTCTCTAGCCCCTTAGGATCTCAGAGATTCTATCAAAGTTTGTGGGAAACTCCCTCAGTGAGAAACAGTTTTCCATTCTTAAAATCTCACCTTTTTATGATTATGTATCAAATGTTTAGTTTTAACATTTATTTTGAAATGTTATAATGTTATTACAGTGGTTGAAGTTTTTAATTATTTTGTATTTTTACTTTAGGCAAGGTCCTTTGGAAGGTACACCTTTCCTTGATGACTACATCTCTACTCAAGAACAAGTGGTTGACTATCTCACTCAGTTTTCTGGGATTAAACCTGGTGACCTTGATGCAAATTTTTCACAAAAACATCTAACAACTCTCAAGTCAACTTATGTGAAACTCAGATACTTGGTTGATAAGGGTGTGAAATTTGTTGGACATGGTTTAAAGAATGACTTTAGGTAAGTGCTAATAGTATCATGATTTTACACTTTCATTTAGATAGACTTTACAGAAAGGAGATATTTGTTTAAATTCAATTCTGTTGAAGCACCATTTAATCAAAAAAGAGCTTATCCTTGAAGGTATTCCCTTTCAACTATCTTGATATTTAGGAGGTTAGGAGATGCTCATTCATAAGGATCAGCTGCCACAGAGCAACTTACCCAGTCCTCTGATGTCATGAACTGGGTTGCCCTAAGCAACCATTCATCACCATTTCTCACTTGCATCAACATATATTATCACTGTTCATATGTTTTATTAATTTTTTATGATTATTATCGTTTGTCACGTTTCTAAATTCATGTGTTAAAGATATATTTTACATCCTTTTTTTCTGTCCATCAGAGATATATCAGAACTCTGTCATCATCTTTCAGTACTTTTTCTTAGCATGAAAGGATTGGTGGAATGAATGTATATTGCCTCTGTATTAAAGCAAAGGGTACAAAGGTAAGTGTTCAGGCTACAGAGATATAAGTTTGCTGATTGTTCTTAGTAAGTTGTATTGGAAAGTGATGATTGGGTGGGTGAAGACATGTACAGAGCAACAGACTGGGAAACAACAGTGTGGTTTCAGGAGTGCCAGAGGATGAGTAGATCAAGTGTTTGCTCTAAAGAATGTGTGTGAGAAATATTTAGAGAAACAAGGATTTGTAAATAGCAATTATGGATCTGGAGAAAGCTTTTGATAAGGTTGATAGAGATGCGTTGTGAAAGGGCGTATGAATATATGGTGTAGGTGGAAAACTTCTAGAAGCAGTGAGAAGTTATATCAAGAATATTTGGCATGTGTGAGAAAAGAAAGTGAGTGATTCCAGGTGAAGGTTGGTCTGTGACAGGGGTATATGATGTCACCATGGCTGTTTAATTTGTTTGTGGATGGGGTGGTGAAGGAAGTAAATGGAAGGGTCTTGAAGAGAGGGGTGTGTATGCATTGTGTGGGGGATGAGAGGGCTTCAGAAGTGATTCAGTTATTGTGTACTGATGATACAGCACTGGTGGTGAATTCAACTGAGAAATTGCAGAAGTTGGTGACTGAGTTTGGAAGAGTGTGTGAAACAAGAAAGTTGAGAGAAAATGTGAATATAAGGAAGGTCATTAGGTTTAGCAGGGTTGAGGAACAGGTTAGTTGGGATGTGAATTGGAATAGAGAAAACTTGGAGGAAGTGAAGTGTCTTAGATATATGGGAGTGAATGAAACCATGGAAGCAAAACTGAGTCAGCAGATGGATGAGGTGGTGAAGGTTCTGGGAGCATTGAAGAATGTGTGGAAAGAGAAATCGTTATCTGGGAGGACGAGAATGGGTATGTTTGAAGGTACAGTAATCCCAGCAATATTATATGTATGTGAAGCATAGGCAATAGATAAGGCTCTGCAGAGGAGGATGGATGTGTTGGAAATGAAATGTTTGAAGACAATCCGCAGTGTGAGGTGGTTTGATCGAGTAAGTAAAGAAAGGGTAAAAGAGATGTATGGTAATAAAAAGATAGTGGTTGAGAGAGTTGAAGAGGGTGTGCTGAAATGGTTTGGATATATGGAGAGAATGAGTAGAGAAAGAAAGTGCGATAACCTCTCCACGTCATGCACAGGTAGGCCTTTCTGGTCTTTAGCTAAGGGCATCTCTAACAACTTCTGTTGCTCTACCTTTCCCTCACTTTTCTGTCCTGACAGTACCATAGCTGTCTCTCCCATTGACAAAGCAACTTTCTATGGTTCCTGTTTCTCCTCTAACTCCACCTTGGATGACTCTGAAACATTCCCTCACCCCCTGATGCTCCTCTTACTAATCCTATGACTCTTCCTGTAATCTCTTTTAGGACTGTCCGAAAAGC
>JAYMFT010398345.1:0-19126 GCA_038088735.1 Panulirus argus
TTGATTTCCTATTTCTAGATATGGAGAGGGATGATAGTAGAAAATGTTCAAGAAATATGGCCCTAACAGTGTTAGAACTGCCTCTCCGTGAAACCTGATAAATGAGCAATTATGGTCTTACCAGACTCTACGGTAATTAATTACTTTCACAAATCTTCCATGTAATTACACTGTTTCTAAGATATTGGTCACCCAACACAATACAATGTAAATAATCAAAATTTTCTTTACAAATTGTTATACTCATTTTTTTCTGTTCATTCTCACTTCATAATAATTTCTTCTTCCCACAAGCACAAACTAATTAATGTTCTTTCACATCATTTCGCATCATCCGAAATACTGAATATTTTTGTTACTTTTCAAACTATTTGAATTCCTTTTTTCTTGAATATAAATAAAGTTCACATTATCACTCTTAAGAAAATTACTTTCAGCAAAACACTTGGAAAAAAAAAGTACCAATAAATGCTTCACTTGACCAATGACCATTTCACCAAGTATTAATTATACATATCATGTATTAGCTATACAGACAACACAACGCTCGCCTTAAATCCTCCTTCCCTGGAGGTCAAGGGCAGACTGACGGTTGAGCAGTCAACTGTCCTGGGTCAAGGGCGGGGTCAGGTAGAAAAAAGGTCACAGGCAGCGGTGGTTTGACCAACAGTCTAGTAGTTTGGCAGAGTGGATATAAACAAATAAACGATAACTTATGCTGGCTGTCTCGATATACTGTTCTAATTACTTAATGAATGTATTTATTTTTCTTATTGTTTCATAACTGAATTAAGGATATATTTGGAGACCCCCAATGGATGTACATAACAGGCAAACAAGTGGGCGTGGCTACAGCTGCTTGCTCACTCAGAGGCATCATCTTATGCAAAGCTTTTACCACCTTTTCTTTCATCAAACCATTCACTATGAATCTCAAATTGCATGCCTCCTCATCCTAAATACCCCACAACTGCCAACCTATCATCTAATACACCCAACTTTACTCAAAATACCTACTCCATCTCCTCTTCACCCTTTCTCTGCTTGCCTCCCCTGTCATTGATGCCCTATCTGTTCTCTTGTTCTCACACTATTCACCTCATACAATGCATATAAAAAAAGTAACTTTAAATACTGATCAAGGAAAACATAAGCATAAAATTCTCTATAAAGCTAAATAATAAATATGAAAGGAAAGAAAAAGGATACAGATTCATGTGATGGAAAAAAAGCCAGTCTGGTAGCAGCAACAACCTGACTGCAAGATCCTCAAGAATTGTGTGCTATGAATGAATGAATGTACGGGGGTCAACGATGTCATCCTGTTGACAGTCAATGACTGCCCAAGGGTGGTTCCAAAACAAGTGACTCAATGCAATCACAACTATGTGGCTAGTAAAGGGTGAGGATGGCTAGTGCAACCTCATTAGAGATAATGAGTGTCTAAATGTTTCAACCATTTTTCCGAAAGTTCATCTGGGAGAATCTTACATAACTTAATAGTCAGACCATAAAGGAAAGAAATCACAAAAACGATGAATGAATGATTAAGACAGTATGGTCATGACAAACATATGGTAGATAAATGGTTGTATAGCAGAAAGTACAAAGGGAATAGGTACACTGGAAGATATGGACAGAGGCAGACTAATGTGAATATTGCTAGTAGCACTTCAGATGTGGTTATCAGAGATATGATATCTGATATTGTAGAATGGAGTTCTATTTATGAAGGTAGACATGTGAAATGAGACTCCAATCTTTCCTGAAGAATCAACTCAGAATCAAAACTGAAAAAGGAATGACTTGTATTAGTATATAAACCACACCTGATATGGGGTAAGGATGTGTGTGAGTAAACTGAAGGGCTGTAAGTACTTCAATCACCTCACAAATATACAAACTGAGTTAAGTCATTCACAGAATATATAAACTGCAATCTTTTTCTTCAACCAAACCTGGATTTCAGATAATCTAATTGTCACCGTAACACACAATTTATCTTCCCATGAATCTTGCTTTGTCAGTTCTGGAATAAATCTGATTCTACAAAAGAAAAATACAAGTGTAAAGGTCATGTAATTAGATTACCATCCATGCAATGAGATCCAACACTTACTGTTTTTTCCATAAATGAAATCATATTATCATGAAACTTTCTGTAAAACAATGAATTTTAAATTTCTTGTATTAACATACCTTTTGGACAGTTTTTCCATTTCCAAAAAGACCCTTCTCATAATGAACAATACAAAGTGGAGGATCATTCTCGAAGAGTGTGAAAACAGATTTGCTGGCTGGAGGCAATGGGTAAGTGAATACATCCTTGGAATCTCGAAGAGTAAACCTTTCCATAACAACTGAGTGTGCCTTGTAGTAGTATTCTCTCACCCATGGAAATGAGTCACTATAAGGGACTGAAAAATGACATGTCATTATCAAAAAATGCAAATCACAAAAATACTGCAATGATGATTATAATGCAAAAATGATAATGATCTGTTCTTTATTCCCAAGTGCTTCTCCCACCTGAGAAGGCAGTGTCAGAAATACATGAACAAGAGCCTCATTTGCACAACTCCAATTCTCTTACTGTCATGTATAATGTATCAAAACATGAGTTTATCACCTTCAGCTAAACCCTACAGACTATTCCATGGTTTACAGTGATCTGGTTCAGCTTACAGTAAATTACCCTCATATATTGTACCATACAGATCCAATTCATTCCATATCATACAAGTCTCTCATCCTCCAACACCTTATCAAAAACCATACTCCCCAGATAAACATGAGTCACTCTCCTGTCTATGCTCTGGATATCCAACAGCACTAAAAACACCATTTCAACATATCCCAAGGACCTTCATACCCACAAAACAACACCCATAAAAATAACACTGAGCACTTGCTACAAAGGTCCCTTACCCATCAAAGTTTTGCTGACCACTGTTTTTAGTATACATGCTTAGAATAATGTGTACCATTTTACCAACCATAATATCAAGTTTTCAGATTCCACGGTTTTCCATAGCACCACCAAAATTTTATCCATACATTAGGCAAGTGTCATGTGGTCATGGGCTGTTTATTGTCCAGTCTGGCACCACCTATTTCCAGGTTGAGACAGGAGGAGGGTTATAAATAGGTAGAGGTGTAAGTGTAGAAGTGAAGAAAGGATTAAGGGACAGCACAGACCTCTCGACCCTGAACTATGCAGCTGAAACACGGACATGGAATGAGTCACTGAGGCCAAGAATCTAAGCTATGGAAATGAGCTATTTGAGAAGTGCATGTGGTATGACTATATAGATTAAAGAAAGAAATGAGAAGGTGTATGAGAGATTTGGTATGGCAGGAAATGAAACAGGAATGAATTGTAGAATGGTAGAGTGGGTCAAACATAATACTTTGAGGTAGTTTGGCTATGTGGAAAAAATGCAAATGGGGAGTTTAAAAGGGGAATATATTGTAGTACAAATAAAGGGGTTGGTGTGAGAGGATGACCATCTAAGACATGGGGAGATAGAGTGGAAGAGCACTGTAGGGAGAGAAACAGGGGAAGGATGTGTGGAATGGTATATATCAAGGAGGCATGTAATGACAGGGATACATGAAGACTTGCCATGGCCACACTCTTGATGGGAGTTCCCAGAGGGAACAGATGTCAGAGACAGAGTGTTGCTAGGGAAAGCATCAAGGTAACCTTCTGTGCAACACAGATGGCTGGCTGCTTTGCGGGAGTATGGAGGAACAGCATCAGAGATATACTTTCATTATATGATTACCTTACAGTTGTGTACATCATTTCTTTGTATTTTCACAGAATAAGTATGATGTTTATGAAGTATAAGTTGATTATTTTCAACCATGACGTGTCCATTAAAGCATGTATTCAAGGGTCACTTCCCCAACCCCTCTTTTCCCATAAGCCCTGTACCTTGCCATCCATGGTTTTGACAATCACAGGATCTTCCTTGAATATAAACTGATATGGTGGTAAGGGACTTTTGTGCTCAAGTGCCCTGCATTCTCTGAGCACTGATACACATCATCACAGCACTTTATGCTCTATGGTTCTCAGTGGTGGATGCAGCCAGCTTTCTGAGTGGTGCAGGAGCCTTATAAAGATGAAAGGGTCTCTTGGAGCAGGAGGTAAGTACAATATCCCTGCCAAAGCCAGGAACCTAAAGGGAGGTTCACTACAGCAAGGATTTAAACCCAGGCAGACCCTTACATGAACTATATGCCAGGAACACTAATCACTAAACTATGGAAGCTCATTCTAGGCATTCCTCTAGCCCTCCTGAATGTCCAGGCCATAATACCAGTTTCCTTCATTTCATCCTTCCATTGGACTTATGTACTGTTCCGTCTCTACAACAAATTAAGATTATGACTGAAGGCTTTCCTCTGTCAACAGGGACAGAAGAGAAAAAACACTTACCGAAACTCTTATCAAGGACATATATGTCTCCATATTGTGGCGTTTTAACTTCACTCTTGTGAACAGCAATTTCTCCTTGATGTACCCTTTCTGAAAAGAAACTATATGCTAGTCTCATAAAAAATTTCACTAGTGATGCACTGCATAAGCAGATCAAATTCTCATAAGATGCACATCATGATGAGAAAAGAGATGTCACTGGAGAAAAGCAAAGAATCACAGGAATGGAAAAGAACAAATATCATACCCATCTATAAGCAAGGAGACTGGCAAGAGATACTGAACTACAGACCAGTCTCCTTAACAAGTGTGATCTGTAAGGTACTGGAAAATGTAATCAGAAAGCAAATGGATGACTTTGTACAAAGGAGAAATTACCTAAGTGAGAGGCAACATGGTTTTAGGGAATGGAGGTTATGTGTAACAAACCTTTGAAGAGTAAACCCTGTCTTAAACAAAAGGGAAGGCTAGATAGACTGTTTATACCTTGATTGCCAGAAAACATTTGACATTGTACTTTGTGGGAGCTGATTTATAAGCTGGAATACCAGGCAGATATAAAGGAGAGACTCCTCCAATGGATAGACTATTGTTAGTGGAAGCAAACAAAAGATGCATGTCAGAGAAGCTTTCTCTAAATGAATGGAGATCACCAGTGGAAAGCCCTAAGGATCTGTTCTGGGACTGCTGCTCTTCTTGATCTATGTGTATGACTTAACTGAATAAGTTTGCAAATGACGCAGAGTTTTTGGGGAAAAGAAAAGCATGGTGGATTGCATCAGCTTACAATGCACTTATATGAACTCCAAAGTTAGTTTGATACATGGATGATTAAATCCAACTCAAGTATATGCAAAGTAATGATGATGGGACAAAGTGAAAGTAGGTCTCACAAGGATTATAATCAGACAAAAAAGTTACTTTTAAGATTCTGTATGACATGGACTTGGAAGTAAGCAACGTCCCTAATCTATCACCAGAGTCCCACATTAGGAGAATAGTAAAGGCAATAACCTGTCTTCTGGAAAATACAATAGCTTTCAAGTATATGGATAATGAAATATTTAGCAAGCTGTTCATACTATACAAAAGGCCAAAACTAGAATATGCTTCTCAAGTTTGGTCACCTCACCTAAAGAAGCACAAAGAGATAACAGGGAAGGTCCAAAGGAGGGCAACAAAGTACCAGAATTAAGAGGAGCTAAATTACAGGGAAAGGCTTAAGGCTTTAAATCTGTTGGCCATGGAACAAAGAGTGGAGGCTGACCTCATTAAAGCCTTTAAGTTTTTAAGAAAGATCAACAACGTGGATAGTAAACAGTTCTTTGACTGATGTAGGGATAAAACAACCAGAGGATACAACACGAAATTAAGCAAGAAACATTGTAAAAAATGGTATAATGAAGTTCATTTAATGTACGAGAGGGGCATCTGAATGAAACAAAATGACTGAGGACATAGTTAATGCAGACAGAAGAAGAAAATTAAAAAATTTGTATGATAGAAGACAATGTTCAAGACATGGGGTCTCATGAGTGTAAAAGTCCCTCCTCATACAGTACAAATAGGTAATTAAAATCACATTCTGAAGAGAACAGAATGAAAGAGGAAAATGTTAATGCAGACAGCATAAACAAATTTATGAGGTTGTATAATGGTAGACAATGTTCAAGAGATGGGTGTCCCATTAAAACAAAACTCCCTCCCCATACAGCACAAATAGCTAATTACAAATAGGTAAATACACTACACTTCCATTGAGAAACAACCCCTTGAAGAAATAACAACTTACGGAATATCTCTTCTGCATCTGCATGGTATAATTTTCCACTTGTGTAAATGTGAAATGGACGAGATTCATCTGAAAAAATCATTTGATAATTTAGAATACCTTAAATTAGACCTTAAATTCTAAAATCACAGCAATCTCAGTATGTTAAGTAACTCAAGTTAACATGACTGTTGGGATGTTCCAGGCTTCATGTTCATATCTTCGGCAGTAAAAATGTTATGGCCTGGCCACAACTGTAACCGAAATGCATTTCTCACATAAAACAATTCTGCAGCATGTGATAATTTGCTTACTAAGTGATTCTGAAAAATGTCCCACTTACTTGCTCCTCACTTTCATGTGCTAGGATGAAAATCAGCCCAAGTCATCCATGTACTAGTCTGCCCCTTATGCAAGTGCTAAAATGAAGGTACATATGCCTGTGATGTGACCCAGTTACAGTTGTATAAAAAAAACAAATTTTAAGTGCATTGCAAAGTTCTATATAAGTTTTAGTTCCATAAATTTAGCACTGTGTAGAACAAGAGGTTTTAAAACTAAAACTAACAAATGACATGCAAATTAACATCATAGAGGTTTCCTCCATATGGAAAAACAACAATAATGTACCAACTGAAAACTAATGCTCGGAATTTAATGCACCACCCCTTTCCCCTTCACTGCATCTTTCCTTACCAGTTGTTTAAGAAACCTTGTCTGTATGCAGAATAAATATATAATAAGTATAAAGAAAAGGTATCCTTAGAAGTGAAAATGAAATATTTTTCATACAGGATCACCATTTCTCACATTAGCAAGGTAGCGCTAGGAAGAGATGAACAAATGGCCTCATTCAATTATATCCACTCACCAGATGTCGTGTTTAATGCAGTGAAACCAAAACAAAAGATACCTAAGCATAACTTATTTCAAAACTGACAAGCAGCAAATGCTACTCAAACTGTGTTTTGATCAGCAAAGCACTTTTCTGATCAGGACTTTTCTTGTTGCTTCATTAAAAGCTTGCTACCCCTAGCAAAATTTCCATCACTACTAGTTACTGTCTTCAATGGTAAAGCTAATGATGAACTCAATAATCAATAAAACAGTCATTATACTGCCATTACCCTACTCTGGAGTCAGGACAATGCACAAATATGTGCAAATCCAGGTTTCTTTCCTCAAAAATTCTACCTATCTCTCCTCTCTTTCCATCTTGGTTACATCCACACACACTTAGACACCCCAGCAGGAGCCTTTGAGGAGGACAAGCACTCCCTGCCTGGTTCCTTCTTCTGTTCCCTCATCTAGAAATTGAAACATAAGAAGAGGGGCTCCTGCCCCCTTTCATCGCCTTCTATGATATGCAGGAAATACAGAGAAGGAGGCCAAGTGAGGATTTTCCCTCTAAGGATCAGGCCTCTGTTCTTAACACTACCTCGCTAATGTGGGAAATGGCAAATATGTATGAAAAAAAATAATAATAATAATCTATCCAATTCTACTGAAGCAGTGGTTGCTGCTTATATCTCCCATTCACAGGCTAACTGCCATCATTTCCATCATCCCAATGAACAAGCAGTCTGTCTTTATCCTAAATTATTTACTGCAAATCCCGCTGTTATGACCTTTCATGGTTTCTCCCTTCTATGTAATATCTAGTAAGCTTCACATCATATTTTTGTGTTCATGATATATAATTTTCTCAAAATAATATTCAACCTTTACTGTGATTTAATTGAAAAGGCACTAACATTCAAAGATAATGGTTAGTAAAAAGCAAGGCCATGGTGGATATGCAAGTTAAGCTTTTACAGGCAGATACAAGGCTTGAAAGTTTTTTGTAACAGCAAAGATAAAATATGAAAAATGTATAGGTGACTTTTCTCACATTTGCATACATATGTGCAAGTATCAGCATATCATCAAGGGTTTTAAAAAACCATCATCATATGGTAGACAATGACAATACAAAACAATTATTAGTTACAACATACCATCAGCATACTCTTGTTTCCTTCCATCTTCCTGCCCATCTTCAACAGTAATGATTTTATTCTTCTGACAGTTATCTTCCACCATCAGTGCCCTATTCCTTACTCTTCCAATTTTTCCCTTCCTTGTTGGGCATATCTTGTTCTCACTTTCTTGCTTCAAAGATTTTCTACATGCACCAGTTTGATCATTTTCGGTGATTTGATTTTTTACATGGCTCTCAGAAACAGAGGCCCCTAAAGAATCATCAGAGATTTGTAGATGGAAGTCATTTTCAGTGTTGGGAAAGTTCTGGTCAGACAAGATGAGAGGTTGTTCTAAACCCAGCATTCCAGATGCAAGATAATGGACCAAGCAGAATTGTAGATGCTTGCTTGTTCTATATATCAGCTGGAAACAGTACAGAAATATAATGAATAATTCAAAATGACAGGCATCCACTTCAATAACTATTTCAATTTGTATGTAAGTGGGTTAATGGATAGCAATAAAAATGGACAAAAAATAGAGTCCTCAGTATCTTACTTTTTCTTCACTAGCCCCATGACTATGTTATGGGGCTAAAATGCAAGATGGAAAGAATGCAAGAAGGGGAGTTTACAGGAAGAGTGTACAATAGTAAGGCTAAAAGGGATGTTGTGAGTGGAAGACCACCTGTGACATGGGGAAATAAAGTGGAAGAGTCCTGGAGGGAGAGAAATAGTGGAAGAATGCATGGAATGGTGTTTGTGGAGGCATGTAAGGACAGGGACAAATGGAGACTCATTTGCCTTGGCCAATCCCTCAATGGGAGTTCCTACGGGGAAATGGATGTCAGAGATAAAGATAAACATATAGTTGTAAAATGCATTGAAAACAGATCCCACCATCCACAGTTAAACCTCACAGAGTATTTCACACTTTAACTTGACTACTTCATATGTCCTGGTTAAGGCTACGAACAATATATCATCTCCTTTACAACACATCGATTTAGTACATTCTACCACCTGTATGCCTCTTACCCTCCTGAAGTTCGAATCCAGATACTCCAAAGCCTCTTTCACTTCATTTCTCCACTTCTTTCTTCATCTCCCCTTTTCCCTCCCTTCCTCCACTGATACACAACCAAGATTTGCTCAATGAGAAGGGGATTATGAACTCATCAAGATAATGATGAAAAACTCAAAACAAGAGTGATATGTATGAACATATAATTTCCTCATACCATATACAAAATATTCTGGAATTACCAAATATGCACTGCAGCTGTTGCTTATTGTGGTCGCTTCAGCATCATTTCTTTTTTATACCTGAGCACCTTTTTCTGTATTAGCAAGGTAGCGCCAGGAACAGACGAAGAAAGGCTGCATCCACTCACATCTGTTCTCTAGCTGTCATGTGTAATACTTCAAAACCACAGCTCCCTATCCACCAGGCCCTACGGATCTTTCCACTGTTTACCTCGTACACTTCACATGCCCTGGTTTGGCATCACTTTATCTCAAAATTTTTTTTTTTTTCTTTTGTCAGTCATTTGAACATCAAATCAAATCACTAATATCAGTTGTTGTAAGATTACTATGAGATTTCAACAACTGTTTCTGAATAAATGGAAAATTAATACATATGATAACATAAAACTGCCAATAGCAATATGAAAAAGAGATCTGTTCAATGAAACAAACAAATATGTATTTTGAAATAAAAAAAAATTTATTGTAAACATATATCACTGTTTTAGGATGGCAGTGAAAAAGAAACAGTTGATTCACTGGTCACTATCATAAATCACTGAAACTTAATTTAGTATACCATATGCTGTTTTTCCTTTTGAGGTACTAACAGAGTTAGATTACTGTTACAATGTATAAATCATCACTTCTTCTACATAAGTTTATTGTACACTGTATAGCTCAAGGGAGGAGAGAACCTCTCTCTCTCTCTCTCTCTCACACACACATAGGAGACACATGTAACTAATTATGGTTACGTTTGACTTAGAATCATATAGCCAGAAGAAACTAACAGAGGATAAGAAACTCAAAAATAAGTTGGAATTCAACAGAATATTCATAAAACATGATAGACTACAGGAAGAGAAGGGATAAGAGTAAAGAATATAGTCAGAAGGCAAAAAACAGAAGACAATAAATGAGGCTAGAGGAAAGACCATTTCTGCCAGTGCTGCATAGGGATCAGGAATGTTAGACAGTGGTAATGGCAGACTGAAAGAATTGCATACAAATGCTGATGAATTAGAAGAGCATAGTAAAGAGTTGGAATCTAAGGATCATATAAGGGAAAATGCACCTGATATCACTGGAGTTGTGGAAAGAGATAGAATCACCCCTTTTCTGTCCATAAGGATCAATACCAGTAAGAAGGGAGATGATAAAGGAGGAATGGGCTGGGTCTTCTAATCAGAGAGAACTAGAAGTTTCAGAAAACAGTAATAGATGCTCCATTAACACAAAATGGAAGGGTTACTGTAAAAAGAAGTGCAACTTATGTTAATGGTATTTAATCCTCCAAAGATCCAGCACATACAAACAGTGTCAACAACAAAAGAACAGTTAGGATGGTAAACAAAGTAGTTAACCATGCACTTCTCAAAGAAGGTAAAGTATTGATAATGGGGGATTTCAACTATAAGTAGGTAGAATGGCAGGATTTGGAATCTCCTGGTGACAGGGACTCATGGAAATACAAGTTTCTAGAGTGTGTGGAGGACAATTTCCCATACCAGCATGTCAGAGAACACATTAGGAAGAAAGGGATTGATTCACCCTCGTTACTAGATCTTATCTCCACAGAGACTATGTGGCATGGATATTAAAAATATCATATGATACAACACTTGGAAAAAATTATCTTGTTATGCTTAAGTCTGATTATGTGGTAAACAAGGAAGTTAAAGAGCAGAGATGAGACAGGACTTGAGAATGAGATATAATCATGGAAACTACACAAAACAGCTTCTAAGGAAACAGATATTGAGATATGGAGTTTAGTCGTCAGGAAACAGGGTATTGTGGTGACAGGTTCTGTGAAATCTACAATGAAGGAGTGAGTGTAAAACAATAAAAAACAAAAACTAGTGGCTAGGTTAATCATCAAAACAAAGTCTAAGGTCATTGCCATACAGTGGCAACTGAAACTAGAATCATATCCAGATACATTAAAATCTTCAGGATACAAGTTACAAATCACATCAAGGAAAGCCCACATATAAATGACAATATGTAACCAGTATCTCTGAAAGTCACAGATATGAAAGTGAAGATATTGAAAGCCAATATCAAGCAATTGGAAGCAGGTAAAATCAAGATTAAGGTCATTGCAATATAGTGGCAACTGAAACTAGTGTCATATCCAGGTACATAAATTTTCAAGATACAAGTAACAACTTACATCAAGGAAAGTCCATATATAAATGACAATTTGTATCCAGTATCTCTAAAGGTCAGATATGAAAATGTAGATAATGATAGCTGACATAAAGCAATGGCAAACAGGTCCAAACAGAGCTAGAAAAAAGGAGGAAATGAATAAAGTAGGGTAATGCCTTGGTACCACCTTACTGCTATGTTATGTCACCAAAGGTCTGGGCAAGTCACAGAGTTCTGTGAATAAGCATCTGCCATTCTCGTATGTTTTATGATACTTAATGGAGGTTAAATCCCCATAGATATACCTCCTTTTGGGGTAAAATATTGTTTTAAACCCAAGTAAAACAAATGATCTCTCAGATGCTTATAAGGTTTTCTCTGTAGATGGTTATATTGTATGCAATTCATGCTGACTTTTTTTGCTGTCAAAACAGGGTGGTACTGTAGAGGTAAAATGTTCAAAGATTCTATAAAATCTAAATCATTAGGATCTAAGTTCCTGGTTATTGAATATTAAAAGTTACTATCATTCTGTCTATCTATCTGTATCTCTCATGACTGTTCCCTCCTGGAACTCCTTCGAGGGGGTGGCCACAGCAACAGAGTCTTTATAACTAGTGAACTTCATTGCACTGAACTTACTATCATTAGTCACCTCAAATTCATTGGGATGTGAAATGTGGTATTACAGCTGTGATAAATGTATGATTTTGATTTCAAGATTCTACATGGACTCTCCCAATAAGTTATTTCACAAGGTTACAGTATAACAAACTGGATACTCACTTTCACATCTGGATCTTTAACATCTGCCCCGAGGCAAACTTGAGCTGATTTGGTTTTGTCATACCAGGTGACTGATAACCCTTTTCCTTGAGGATATCGGCTGCCAAGTACCCAAATCTCACCATCATCCACAGCTGTAGAGGATTTTCTAATATATTCATTGACATCAATAATTCTTGGGGATACACTATCAAAAAATTACAACCATGCTTGAGCTAAAGCGATGATAACGAAAGATTCTGAGTAAGCACAGGAGGTAAATGAGGTAATGTTTAGGAAACAGTTATGTGACAGAATACATTAACTTTAACTACATCAGAAATAAATGAACTTTCTGTTTCAGTGAAACAGAACTTTTTTATTAGGCAGTATCAGTTCTTATATGAGAGAAAATCTACATTAGATACAAAAGTTTTAGTTGAAGACTTCTTTCAATCCTTTAATGACAATTTATCAAGAAAAAGAAATGCAGTTATAAACCAGAGAACTGGTTGAAGGCAGAGACTGTCTTAGTGTGTAAAAGCAGTAAATGGAAATGTGGTATTCACACTGAAGTGCCTTTTAGGAATAACAACCAGGTTATGTGGGTCAACTGTGACTGATGCAGAAGGATTAGCAGCCCTCTGTAAATAGGAGGCAAAAAGGAGTACTGAGGAGAAGGTACATAAACTAATTTTGTGCACTAAGGCAGTTATGAGGAAAGCAAAGAAAAAAGAAATTATAAAAAGTTTTATTGTCAGAAAATGTATTCTTTCAAAAATACAAAATTTATTTTTGAAATATTTTGGTTTCCTAGTTTTTACATAAGCTGATAAGTTTCTGTTATGAAAGCAATGTTTGTTTAGAACTATATGAAGGTATGTCATATGGCATGAAATAAGCATACATGCATCATCTCTGTGGTGCCCCCAAAGTTACTTAACATTTCTATGAATGAAATAATGCATGAGATTCATCTATATTGGAGTGACTGTGCAATTTAGCTGACAAACAATTTTTTCTCCATACCAAACCATACATGATCTGGTCATCCAATTTTTTTTAAAGGCAAGCACTTTATAACAATACTACAAATCACAAAAATAACAAACACTTAAAATAATCAACTTGATGCTGGGCAACCAATTCTATGCAACAGCACTGGCCCCTTCCCATACAAGCCACTTCATAACCACCCACCATACTCCACACAGAACATTTTGTATTAATCAGTATTACTTATTATAAGAACAAATTTACTTAGGATACAACAATTTCAGTTGAAGATTTCTTTGAACCCTTTTATGACAATGTATGAAGAGTGAGAAATGTGGTAATAAACCAGAGACCTGGTTGAAATGGTGTGCCAGAGGGTTCTGTTTTGGGACTGATAATCTTGATCTAAGTGAATGACTTGATTGAAGGTCTATCTATCTATCTATCTATCTATATCTCTGATACCTGTTCCAACCGGAACTCTCTCAAGGGGGTGGCCACAGCAACAAAGCCTCCATAACTGGTGGACTCCAGTGCTGCTTCTTAGCTTTTAACGCCTCACCCTTAACAGGCCACTGGCAGAGGGCAACACTAGCGCACTGTTTGCAAAGGCTCCTACCTAATGCTTCCTTTGACTACTACTCCCTAATGTTTCTACCTAATGCTCCTGCCTAAATATTCCTACCCAATACTATTATCTACTGCTCATATCATTTTGCCAAAAGGCAGGGCTAGCGCATAGTGCTCACTGCAGGAAAATCTAGTTATGAAAAATGAGCTGTGTGAGTTAAAGTGTTGTCAAGTATTATGTGTAACAAGGAGAGACTGTATGTTTGCGGACAGAGAGCCAGCAGTCCACATGTGGGTTAGGCAGAAGGAAAGACAGCTACCTGGGTCAGAGGAGTGCAGTTTGAAAAAGATGAAGTGTTGGCTCACTATGCAACTGTCACTAACCCTCCTGATACCCAGGTGGGTATGAAATCCTAACAGAATATTATCTTTTATGTTTGAGGTACCAGTCAAGAACAAAAGTCCACATCAAGTCCAGGGCTTTTTTGAAATATAAAGAAGTTGATGAAAAGGAAAAAGAAGAGACAAGGGAAAGTATTCATGGATTTGAAGGAAGTGGAAAACCTGTCTTTTAAAATGCACCAGGTCATTGTCATTGGGAAAGACATGAAAGGGTAGCAAATTTCAAAGCTACAGGGTGTTGAGAAAGGAACAGTTATCAAAATGGCCCAACCATGAGTTGCCATGGCCACACAGTAATCTTGTGTCACAACAGATTGTTGAGTATTGTATGGTCTAGCTAGTGGTGGAGGTATACAAGCAGCCAGCTCTTGGGAGCAAAAACTAAAGTAATGCCTATAGAAGAGGGAAAGTAAGCCAACATTGTGGCATAGGGCAAGCATAGGGCAAACACGTCAAGTTTTAAAGTTTGCCTGGGAGAGTTTATAAGTCTGCCTGCTTTCAACTCAACTCTCAAGTAAGGATGCAGAGCTAGAACCATCCCAGATGTGAGAGCAGTACTCCTTACAAGGATGGATCAGTCCTTTGTATAAATGGAGCAACTGTTCAGAAGAAAAGGAATTTTGACATTTAGACAGGACTCCCAATCCCTCAGAGTCAGACTTACTTACTTCCGTTAAGTGGGGTTTCCAAGACAAAGCGGATGTTACAATGATACATGTGCAGATGAAAAGTATGGAGGATTACACCAGCTTAAGGGACCCAAATAAACTCCAAGGTTGCTTCAATACATGACTGATAAAATTCAACACAAGAAAATCTAAAAAAGTAATGAGGATGGAAAAAGTGTAAGAAAACATCAATATGATTATTATCTAGCAGAATATTGTGTGTGACCAAGACTTGGGAGTCACCATCATCCCTAACCTGTCGTCAGAGTCCTACAGAAGGAGAATAGTAAAGGACACAAACTGTCTTTAGCAAATATAAGAATAGCTTTCAAGTACATAGAAAAGGAAATATTTAGGATACTGTTCGTATCCTACATAAGGTCAAAACTAGAATGTGCTTCTAATGTTTGGTCACTGCACCTAAAGAAGAACATAGAGGTTATAGAGAAGGTCCGGAGGAAAGTAACAAAGATGGTATCAGAATATAGAGAGCTAAGTTACAAGGAAAGGCTGCAGACTTTAGGATTGCCTACCTTAGTAGAGGGAAGAGTGAGGAGTGACTAGATCACTGTGTACAGTGAAAAGTTCTTCAAGAAATGTAGGGACAGAGCAAACAGAGAAAGTAACACCAAATTACGCAATAAATTTGTAAAAAAATGTAAAGAAGTACTTTTACAATAAAAAAGTGATGGAGGACATGGTTAATGCAGACATCATACATAAATTTTAAAACCTCCTCCTTTTACATTACAAATAGGTAATTACAGAAATAAAAAGTCCTACCCAATTCTATACTTCATCCACCTGTATTCTTTGATTCTTCCATTCCCGGCAAACATCACACTGACAAAATAAAATCATCCCAAAATGACCTGACAAACACTAAACAACCATACCCCTCACCAAAACTTGAGCTCAGATCCACCAGACACACTATCAGCTGAAATTGCACCCTCTAGGCAAAAACATGTCATATTTGTATGTTTACACTTTAGACACCACCCATCTTTTCAACATTACAAACAACTATCCAAAATGTCAAAGGATCTGTCATACCCAGGAAGCATCTTCTACAAGAAAGACACCAGACACCTACTCCTCAAATGCACTGCTGTGTTGTTATTAGCAAATATATAGTAGAAGTGGTAGGCAGGAACATCAGGTAAAAGCAATAGGTTGGAAAATCAGGTAGATGCATTACGTAGGACCACCAAGTAGACACATTTGGTAGAAGTAATTTGTAGGAACATTAGATAGGAGCCTCTGACAACACCGCTAGAGTAGCCCTTTGCTAGTGGCCTGTTAAGGTTGAGGCACTAAAACTAAAAAAGCAGCAATGCATTCACCAGTTAATGGAGACTCTTTTGCTGTGGCCACACCACTGAGGGAGTTCCTAAAGGGAACAAACATCAATGATATAGTTATATAGACAGAATTGAATGCAGGAATAGTAAGGACCTACCCGCCCCAAAAGAAGCCAGTCTTACTGTGCTCCCACATGCAGTACAGCACTCAGCCACAAAACTACAAGAGCCCTAAAAAAGGGTTTGCATATAATACTTATAATACAGGTCAAGAATAAAATATCCGAAAATCTAAAACTTAAAAGCTCGCAAAATCTATAGCCCAGCACATTTAAAATTGACACACAGCATTTTTTTTTTTTGTGTGTGCATAAAAGTTTCTAAGAAGGATAAAAATTAATAAAAGTCTGTTAACTTAAGAATAATAAGATTGTAATGAATAAAAGTGTAAGTAGTGAGATGATACATTAGAATAAAAATCTACTGTACTTTTGGGTTTGGTTTTGTTAACATATGGTGCAAATTTCTATACTCTGATTATTCATGCAGTCTGAATAATGCATAAATATTACCTAACAATAAAAAAAATCATAAATTTCTAACCCTTGTTTAACTATAGATAAACAAGAAAAACTGACTGTAATAACATTTACAAACATTTAAAAAGTACACAGGTGCCAACAATTAATTTTCTTTGACAAGATAGAAAGTGTTGGCTGCTGGAGTAATACATCTTTGAGATAATATGTACTGGTGAGCAGGATGATTGTGCTGGTAATATTGGAGGTACGAAGAGAAAGATGGTTGGAGTAATTATAGTTCCACTGAACATTATTCTGCCATTCTCTGATGTTGTGGCAGTATCTGCTCAGTGTAAGTCTGAATCTAAAGGTCTAAGGCCAGCTGGTTAGTGTCTGCATTTGACTGAGAATGTGCTATGCTGGTAATGTAATTTCTGGCCCTCCACAGGAGCTACTGGGTGAGGGCTCAGGAAGCCTGATTATGGCAGTACTTAATAAAATTGGAAACAACTCTGGAGAAACTGGCAACATTAATGCCATATATAAATCTAACAAAAAAATAATTAATAGAGAGACCCGTCATCGAGGCCTGGGAAGAAATTAGACCTTGTAGCACTGTACAGGTAAGCTGTTTCAATATAATATTTCACTATGAAAAAAGGGTGACATCTTGATAAAAGCCTCTGTTGTCTGTGCCATCTCAGCTAACATAAAAAAGAGAAAAAAAAAGCAGCTCAAGGAAAGCATTGGTATGGTCCATATAATTCAATGTCTTCATAAAATCAATCACTAGCAAAACAGTAACATACTTCAAAGAATTTTTCTAAAAATCTTAATAAACTCTGTAATCTTGAACATTCCTGCAATTATGATACTGGAAGCACCAGGCTTGGCCATAACTAAATGGTGGACAATGTTCTCATAATCTATTCAATGCTTTTACTTTTACAGTATTTGGGAATATTTCTGAAGTGAATTGCTTTGATAGGAATAAAGCAAATGTCCTCTTGACCTATTTGCCATGTAATAAACTAGTCAGTGTTAATACTTACCAATATCATCCTTTAATATAAAAAGTTCTCCCAGCTTTGGCAAAAAGGCAGCAGATGTGTACACAAAAGTTTTCCCCTGGAGTATCATATCTGAAATTAAAGTATGAATATAAAATTATGTATATCAGAGGTAATCAGAATTGATCAGAAATGAGATTAAGACATTTGATAAACCTAGTCTTCTAAAGAGAAGCCCTGTAAGCATAAATGCTAAGTACATCTGTCTACAGTGAGTCCAAATTTGCCCAAATAGCCCATCCTTAAGTCTGCAGCTTGGTTTGGTTATCTTGCTCATGCTACAATTATCACCAATACCACAGAGCTAACTTACAAATGCACCTCCAGAACCTAAGAAAGGCCTCATTCTCTACCAGTATATGTGATGGAAAGGCAATGAGAGTGATTTATGCTATGGGGATCGGGGATTTCCAGGGAAAGGCCAACTGAGTATCCCACCATTCACTACCCTTTCTAATCTGCCCATCAGTTTCTCTTCATGTGTGTGTATAATTATTTATTTGTACTGAAAAAGGAGGGAATTTTACATATGTGGAGCCCCATCTCTTAAACATTCCTATTATTCATCTTTTTAAATTTCATGTATATTGTCTGTATCAACCATGTCCTTAGTCATTCTATACCATTCATCTACCACTCTCATACTATAAAACTAATTCTTTACACCTTTTTTTTCATGTTATGTCATATGGTTGCTCTATCCCTACATCTTGCAAGGAACTGTCCACTGTGCATGCATGAATGTGATTACTATTTGTGTTACATGGAGAGAGTTTTTCATTTGTGTTGTTCTGTCAATCAACTTTGTATCTATGTACTCTGTGTGTGTGTGTATACAGTTCAGTCCTAGTCTTAGCTTGTCAATCATTCACCTTATCTGTGATTGGTGCATTCTTTTGTGTAGATTACTAGATTCAAACTCCTTTCGAATAAGCTTTACTCAGATTTTAGATATTGACCTTTTCAGTGGGGTTTCCTATTTATAAATGTTATCTTTGTGCAGGCCCATCAAGAGGGTACAGAACTGGAGCAAAATTGGCATGAGAGGAAAGTGAGCAAACAACAATAATATAAGTGGATGGACTCCCGTGGTGTAGTGGTTAGCGTTCCTGACCGTGACGCATTCATGGGCTGCCCAGGGTCAAGCGCATAGGTTTGAATCCTGGTTACGGCAGTCGGTCCACAGTTAACCCAGCTGTTCATCCACCCCTAGGGATTGGTCGATAAAATGGGTACCTGGCTCAGG